>QLTV01001468.1:1409415-1452260 GCA_003457575.1 Thermophis baileyi
CCTCATTCTCCCTCCCACTCCTACTCTTGGGACACTGAAAAACACTCCCAACCTCTCACTTCTGGTGGCAAGATTGTGTCATCAGAAGGTTTGTATTAACAGCCCTTGGGAGGCAGAATTAGACTCTGACTTTTTAAGCATTGCCCAACCCAGCCTTCGTGGATTTGGTTAGTTTGCGATTGGGTATATAATATGAACCCAGGAAACAGGCTAAGTCAATGACCCGATTAGTGAGTCTACTGTACAAGAGCAGTTATACAATGCCAACTCCTGTTCTTAGCAAACACTACTTCTTGTCGCAGAAAAGTCAATGCTGTCCTTTGGAGAAAATTTTAGAGATGCTTTTAAAAACGTATGGAACAAAAACTTCCCAATTTTATTCTTTCTCTAGTTTTATAATTGAGGTCAGCATGTTTCCATCTAGATTCCTCTCCTGGCCTTACCACACAGGAAACACCATTTTTAGTGGCCAGCATTTCAGCAAACACTGAAATTGGAGAAGATGTAAGCATTATCATTTAAGATCTTTAGACTTCTTTCATGAGAGTTCAGGAACTGATAGAAAATAGCATTACTTTGGGCCTTTGGAAGACTTCCATTATAGGAAAGCCTGAACTAGCCTGCTTTGGTAGAGAACGGCGTGGTCTTCTGCTGAATTTCAGGGCATTTGAGATTATCAGAGTCCTAAATGGCCTTGACAGGACTGCAGAAATGTCCCTAAGCCATCTTCTTCGACTTCAGGAACATTCTACTCATTAGGGAAAAGTTATATAAGAATTATTTGAAGCATGAAACCAATAAAGTCTGTGTGTTTTACCCTTTGTTGCTCTAATTCAATGCAAACATTTTTATTTTGAACTCCTGATGAAAGTGTAGGAAGTTAGCACCCACCCCTCTCCTGGAAAAATGAAATATCCTAGGAAAAATTAAAAAGGCAGAATTATATAGAATATCCCTACAGAAATTGAGAAAAATGCTTTTAGAAAGCAGACTCACTCTTAGTAGCCACCACCTTTGTCAATGGGCCATCAAGGAATTGCCCAGCTCACTCATCCCCCCCTTTGTTAATAGCCTCGACCAGTCTATTCTACATAACAAAGATCTACATCTTCAGACAGAGCCATATTAGGAATTGCCCAAAGCCCTTTCATTACACCACATGGGATCTGGGAAGATTACACCAGCCAAGCCTGGGACTCAGGACAGCCCACAAGTGTTGCCCCAGCATGCCCCTGGGAGTCTGACAGCCAATCGGAGTGCATTACATACACAGGAACAGGAAACTAAGAGGTGGGGCCCAACAGAGGTCATAAAACCAAGAGACTCAGCATCTTTTCCTTCCTTTTTTCTCTTCACCCAACATCTGGAAGCATGTGATCCACCTTTTCTGTTCAGGAGCCCCTGCCATGTGCTCCTGTCCACCATTAAACCTTCTTTCCAAGCAACTTCCCTGAATCCAGTGTCTTTTTCCCCACTTGGAACTGAACCCAGAAGGATATTCCTTACAACAGATACTTAAAGGTGATGACTTGCTCAATAGGTCTATTGTTAATCTAGGTAATCAGGGATGTGAAAAGCTTCCTGGAAAATAGTAAGATTGTTATTTTAGAGCAGCAATCTCCAACCTTTCTGGTTTTGCAGACTGGTGGGGTGGGGTGGGGGAAGAGGGGTTAGGGTTAGGGTTCCAAATCATTGGAAGACAACTCAACACAGCCAATTCACTGCGGGGACAACTCGCCACAGGCAGCCCGAGGGAGAGTAGGGTGGCCGGCCAGATGGGCCTGCAAACAGATGGGCAAAGCCCAGAGCAGCAGCAGCGGCCAGGGGCTTCCCACTGGAGGGAGAGCTGAGTGGATGGGTGAGCAGCAAGTGGGTAGAGCTCAGAGCAGTGACGGCAGTGAGGGTGTGAAAATGAGATGCCCCTGGCTTCTGCTGCTTCCCCCGCTGCCTGCCTTACACACTGCTGCCACCGCCACTCTGTGCTCTGCCAATCTGCTTGCTTGCCTGCCTGCCCGCCCTGCTCGTCCTCTGGCTGCCCACGGAAGTTGTTCCCGCAGTGAAATGGCTGTGTTGAGTTATCTTGCAACTACTTGGCAGCAGTGAATTGGCAGAGGCAAGTTGGTAGTGGCAAGTTGGCCACGGTGAGCTGGCTGTGCCGAACTGACCATGCCGAGTTGTCCCATTCTATCTACCCAGATCCATCTGTGTTATGGAGAGAATAGCTGCACCATCAGCATAGAGAAGGATGGGAACCATGAGCATTGAACAAGAATGGGAAGTTTTGGCAAAAACTTCAACCATATTATTAATATATAAATCAAACAATCATTTGCTAGACTGCAGCCTTCTTTTACACCTTTTGGGATAGAGATAGGCTTAGTGAGATTTCCTTTACAATTTATTTATTTTTTATTATTCTGAAAAAACTCACTGTAACCCATCTACACTAATGGGGGATTATGTGGAATATGCATGGACCGCTACATATTTCACTAGCCAACTTCATCCTTTCCTTCCCCTCTACAGTACTGACATTCACTTCCTCGAAATACCCAAATAGTGAACAATTGTACAGGTGTTTACCACAGCTGTGAATGTCCCAAAGATACTTTTTGTTTTTTCTTCTAAGACTTTTTCACTTCTCATCCAAGAAGCTTCTTCAGCTCTGACTGGATGGTGGGGAATGGAAAGGTTTAAACTCCTTGCAGACAGCTGGTCATTTGCATTCTTTTAGAGAGTCCTTGAGGCCACCTGGAGGTTTAGCTGTGTCCTCAGGGTCACCTGAATAGTGCAAATGGGTATGGAAGAAGCTTCTTGGATGAGAAGCAAAACGTCTTAAAAGAAAAACCAGAAAGTCCAGTTGCTTCTTGAAAAAGCACCTTTGGGACAACCATGATCTGGATGACTGAGAATCTCCATAGACATACAGTAGCTGTGAATCACATTTTAAGTTTTCAGCACTATAATTATAGAATCACAAAAGGTTTCTCGTTTATGCTTTTTGGTAAGTTGTAAAAGCATAATATCAGGAATTCTTTGTTTTCTAACAGGGACATAAGTAATTTACAATGGCAAGATTCATAAGAACAGTTAGGGCACATTAAGGTATAACGGAATTATCCTAAGAGAATAATGATTTAGACATGAATTGCTTGGCATTCCCTCACAACTCAATCTGTAACACACCCATGCATTCAAAGATTTATGTTTCTGTTCTTTCTCCCTGAGAGATTCTTCCAGCTGAGAGAAAAACAAGCTATTTAAAACCAGAACGATTACTCTGCACATTTCAAGGAAGATTATACTGAAAGCAGCCTAAACTAAATTAAAACAATTTAGAAAAAAGTACTGCAACAGTTTCATAAAATGCAAAGTCTTCATCCAATTATTTATTTTCATTACAGATCAACCTGCATATTATAAGAATATTCAGTATAATTGAAGGAGAAACTTGGGAAAACACTTAATCTTTTTTTTTTTAAGACACCCTATTACCCAGTTATTCCTGATAGCATTATGTCACATCACTGTCTTGGTTCAAGGCTCTAAACTTTTCTTTCCTTTTTTCTACTAATGACATAAAATGTATAAGTAAAGTTTAGAATGAGTTCTAAGAGATGGGCATACCTAAATTTGACAAATAAAATAATAAATAATAACTTACTTACTATACTGCATGCACTGTGGTACAGACACCTTCATATTTTTAATAATGCTTTTTTTGGCACCGATGGCTAAGGCATCTTCCAGCATACAGAAGATAAAAAGTATAATCCATCCATAATACAATTAATTGAAGGTTCAGATCCAGAGCTTTCCTGTATTCTCAGAACACCCAGCACCTCAAGTACGATATTAAGAAATTCAATAATCTTACCATGGACCTTGGCACAATCCCCAAAACACTAATCTTAGTTTCTCTTTCTTTCTCTTTTCTTTCTATATCCTTGGACCTCTGACTTCTTATTTGTCAGACAGTTCCAGTTTCCAGAAGTCTCCATGTATTTTTTGCTGATGGACGCTCGTTGATGAAATGTTGTATCATGTTTTTATGTGATTTTTTTTCATCCCAAGCGAGTGCATTTCCCTTTCTATTGCTGTAATGGAAGTGCTCTTTGATCATTTTCTGTCCTCGGATTTTCAATGAAGGTGGAGACAAAGTGTATGTTTACATAACTCCCTCCAATGTAGGTTTTATTTAAATGGTCCAACCTGGCTACAGTAACCCATGCCCTGATTACATCATATTTGCACTCTTATAATGGGAGTCTACACCCAGAACTTTCAACTGTTGTAAAGAGTAGCAAGCAAACTGCTCATTGCATCCATATCATGTTGGTCTACAGGAGTCCTCGTTTAGTAATTCCCTTGGACAGTGACCATTTGCAGTTGCAATGATGATGAAAAGTAGCCTTGTGACCAATGCCTTCATTTACAACCTTCTCAAATCTGTAAAGCAAAGTCGAAGTAAGATCATAAGAACAGTTGCAACCATGTGATTTTTCACTTAGCAACCACTTCATTTAACGAATGAGTTGCTAGTCCCAATTGTGGTCACTAAATGAGAACTATCTATATTATGGAACCTCATGCTCTGCACACACACACCTTTGCTGCTGAGTGCAATTCAGTAATTGATTTTGACATTTAAAACCACTTAATTTTTAAAACTTAGGGTCTGGCTATCAAAGGGACTACTTATGTCAATAAAAATAGAAGTTATTAAGTTTACAGGAAAGCTCTTCAAGGAAACTGCCCAGGACAACTTTTTCCTACCTGGGTAGTTTCCAGATGTGGGGACTTCAACTCCCAGAATTCTCACCAATAGGAAATTCTAGGAGCTAGAGATCACATATCAGGTGTGGTGCCCAGTAGGGAAACCTTACCATAAGGCTACCATACCTCAGATGCAAAATCTGGATAACCTGTATGTGATCATAAAATGTTAACATTCTGGTATCCCTTTGTTACCATCCAGTGGTATTCCAGAATTTTGGAAACCAAATACAGTAGCCCTAATATTAGCACTTGCAGAAATTAATGAGGAAAGGACTTTTTCCCGCAAAATGTATCTCCTTCAGAGCTACAATTGCCTTCCAATCTATGTGCTCGGAATTCAAATAACAAATTGACATATAACTTGGACTTTTAAATTATCTTGAGTGTTTTATTACTGCTTTTATGAATTTATGATGTCTACATAGCCACGTTCATAATGCATTTATTATTTTATTTTTAGGTCTACATGCTGCCCTCCAGCAAGGATATTAGGTGGTGCACATAATGTTCCTTCTTTGGCATTTTCCACATAACTACAAGATTGTAATATTCACTGGGTTGAGAATGAATGACTGGTCCAAAGTTACTCAGTTCAGTCACTAAAGGCAGTTTGAACTTGGTTCTCCTCTTGCTTAGAGAGATTCAACATAGTTGGTAATGATGAAGGGCAGATGAACAATATACAATACATGGGGAAACCACAGATTATCACAGTTTCAGAAGACAGGTTGTTGCGTTGACTGTGAATTTCCCCTTTTTTTTTTCATTTAATGAAAAATAAATGTGTCCGCAGAATTTCAGACAGCTTGGTTGCCTACAAATGCTGGCAGCTTTGTAATCTGAAATGCAAAATATCAAGGCAGTTAGGCCACTTCAGAAGTGATAATTAGTGCTCCTCCAAATATTTATCTCATAACTTTTAATCAGCATGGTCTCAGTTCCCACACTATTGAGTTAAGTTGGCTGAGTTTCCATCCAACAGACCTTAAGGGCTCCATGTTGGAAAGCAAGATGATCAAATCCATTCTTTAAAAGAAATCTGACAGCTGATTTTCACATCAGATGAGTCTGCCACATTCCTGGAATTTTACAGAAAGTCCAGTTGTTACCATTTTTTCTCTGTTCCTAACCACGATGCCAAAATGATAGAACTTGCTTTGTGACATCACAGTACAAATTCTACTCTTTCATAATTGTATTGTAATGTATGCAAGCACAACACAGTGTGTGCGATGATTGTGCATGTTTCATCACCCCACTAGCACATATGTTGCTAGACATGTTCAGCAATAGACCTGTAAAACTGCTACAAAGCAGATGACTGTAAATAATATTGTGTACGCATGGTTCATTTACAAAACCAAAAGGTCATATGAAGCTCCATTATTAATTATACTGACCATGAGCTATGCCAGAAAGGCCTTTTGCATAAGCCACTTACCCATGGTTAATTTAAATGTTTAGAAAATTAAATAATTTTCTGGGTTTGTAAGACACATTGAATCATAAACTAACTACATGTAGTAGATTTGCACAACACACTAATCGAATGTGGTTCAGCATATTAAGCAACAAAACCACAGAGTTACAATAAAGCTTTAAAATCAAATAAAATACAAATTACACCATTGAACCTAGCCCTCGTTGAGGGTAGGATTCAATGCTGGTTGCATGCAAAGCAACGAGTTAGACAAAAAAAATAATGGTATATTTCCTATTGCTCTGTCAAAATTTAATCAAATCAATGGGCACATAGAAATGATATTTTTTAAAAAAAATTAAGGACTGCATTTTCAAAACCAGCCCCTCCACACCCCTGATAGCAATTAATACGTTTTTGACAAATAGAAACTCAGATAAATAAACTCATGTATATTCTACCAGTGGAGGGATTGGTACCAGTGACTTTCTGGAAATTCTAGCATCATAGTTTCTGGAGAAAGGCCAGCTGATAAGAATCAGAAAACAGATGCAAAAACAAAATAATTATACCCACTGAAAGGGAACTTTGATATTGTGGTATAGAGACCTAAGATATATTTCCAGTGAATAAATCATGCAAGGTATGAAGGACTGGGAGAACTAAGGGGATTTTAGTTAAGTAATCCAATGGAAAATCCCAAAAACAGACAGCAGAAACCAAAGGCAGCTTCTGTTGCTGTTTAAGTATTACTGATTCATGGGTAACATTAGCTCAGCTCATCCTTGAGTGATTCTCTGCTCTTTATTCTATCATACTGTATGTCATTCCCACCCACTCAACTTTCAGCATCCAGGAGGTAGCTGCCCTGTTGTTTTTTAATAGGTTAGCTTTGCAACATCTTACAGCAGGTGATCTCTTCGCTGGCCCTAGTTGTGGCTGCCTCTGGGGAAACAGGTAGGTTAAAGCTGAAATACACTCAGGCCACTATGCACGAAGCCAGTTCCCCTGACATCTTTTTATTGTTGTTGTGGTTGTTTTACAAGCAGAAAAAGAGAAAGTAAAACCTGCAGCAATCATTAACCCGTTTCCTAGAGCAGCCTGAGTTTCTCAGCAGGAGTGGGAAGAGTCCCTACCACTCCACCCACAGAGTTTACCGTCAACTGAGCCTGGAGTGGGAATTGAATGGTTTGGGTTCTCCCTGGTGGTTCTAACAGTGTTGTGGTGGGTTCAATCGTCAAGCAGGGGATTTTTTTTTCCTAAAAGAATTCAAGCTTTTAAAAATTGCACAATACAGTACCGCATTTGGAAGAGGGGCGCAGTCAGCTGGCAGGCTTCCAGTTCTGCAAACCTAGTGGAAAGATTTAATCAATAGGCTACAGTGGGGGGAAGAATATTGTGGTTGAATGTGGTCCCAGTCAGTGGAACAGGAACAAGACCAATCAATTCGGCTAATGTTTGCACCTTTTGGCTGAATGGATGAAGGGTTTTTAAAAACCAGGCACCCTAAGTACTGTTTAAATACAAGCCAACATAATAAAATTGCAGGCATTACATAGAAGAAACAATCTCTGTAAATGCAGGTCACTGGAAAGGTGCGGTGTTTAGGGCAATATAGATTTGGTGGAGAACAATAATAACAGCAGGGTAAAGCAGGGCAAAGATTTATGTATATATATATATATACCCATCAGGCTATTTCCTTCAAGCAATATTACAGTGCAGAAAAGAAGTTCGTAGAAATAAGCCCAAGAAATTAAAGGTGTGAGGTAAGGAAACAAAAATGCAGTTAAATCTCATGTATACTTATACCATTCCATGTTTCATTTTATCACCCCAAATCATCCTTGTTTCTTTGTGTATACCTTGACTTTTCTTCTTTAAGTTTACCTCCTTTTGAAAAACTAATAAATACTGCCAAACTATAGCTTCTTTTCCAAGAGAATCTATTCTCTTCAACTTAAAATGGCAGACTGTGTTCTCCTTCCTCCGCTGAAGCCACACAATGTTTTCGTGAGGGTTACAAAGTAGTGTGTTTGTTATTATGAACCATTGCATTTAACTCATTTTTTACAAATGTAATAGGCTTTACGGCAGTCCATTCATAAGCACAGGTTATAAGTCGATGTTCTTAACCCAGGCATTGCCTATACACCTCTACCAACTTTCTCGCATTCATTCATTTCATAATAACCTGCTGAACAGCAAAAAATTGTTCTGTACAGCTCTTGCCTAGCATAAGGCCACATTCTTGCAAAAGCATTATATATAGCCAAGTACAGTATCACTTTCCCCCCTCAATTTAGTAACTAAGGAATAGAAACACATACGCAAAATACAGCCTATGGCTAGGATAGTGCAGTGGTCAGAATGCAGCATTGCAGGAAAACTCTGCCCACAAATTTTTATCTGGAGTTTGATCCTGTTGGGGCTCAAGGATGACTCTGCCTTCCATCCTTCTGAGGTCGGTAAAATGAGGTTGTTGGGGGCAATATGCTGACTCTGTAAACTGCTTAGAGAGGGCTGTAAAGCACTGTGAAGCCATATATATGTCTATTGCTATAGCTGTGCTCTCTCGCACATAATCCATGTAGACATTATTGTACCCAAAGTTTGGCCCCATAGAAAATGTATTATATAAATTAGATTAAATGTTAGCAATAGCAATAGCACTTAGACTTATATACCGCTTTACAGTGCTTTACAGCACTCTCTAAGCGGTTCACAGAGTCAGCATATTGCCCCCAACAATCTGGGTCCTCATTTTACCCACCTCAGAAGGATGGAAGGCTGAGTCCGGTGAGATTTGAACCGCTGAACTGCTGAACAGTCAGCTGAAGTAGCCTGCAGTACTGCACTCTAACCACTGCGCCACCTCGGCTCTTTAAATGTTCTAATTGGTTGCCATTTTCTTATAATCATTTGTTTGATGCATGACTTTTAAACATTCCTATTGTAACATTTTCTCCAGAAAAAAAAACCCATATTGCAACTAGCCTATGGGGCCTGACTTTTGGTATACCCCGTGAATCACATTCATCCAAGCTAGTCTATAACCCCAGGACTGGTATAACTTCCCCTTTCCCCAAGGATTGCTAGCAGTAGGAACTATCTTTATTTTCATCCATTTCCAGCTTCATTGACTTAAATCCCTCTTCCTGTTTACTGCAACAGAATAGCAACTCAATGGTTCTGAGAAATTAGTGAAGGAACATTGTATGGTTTGCAACTGAAGAGAAGGGGCTTAACAATTAACCATACCCAATTTAACCTACTCTTTAATAAGTTAATCATCCTCACATGAGCCTCTGTGTTGCTCAGCTTTGGAGGCTTAAGATGTGTAGACTTCAAATCACAGAATTCCCCAGCCAGCAGGTTGAGAAACACTCTTCTAACTTCTAGGATGGACCATGAAAAAAGAATAAGTCCACTTGGCAGTGAAATGATTTGGGCCCACAGAACCTGAATGCCAAGAAATAAATGTGGGAGCAAAATGCCTACAATATTAATTAGGGATGGCTCCAATAGAACAAAATACCTGTAGCTCAGGGATGAACTGGGGAGTTCTTGGTGTTCTCTGAGCTTGGGTGTTTGGCTGCAGAGGTTTCATTACCCAAATAAGTAACAACAGAAGTCCTCTCCAGAGCAGGCCTGCCATCAGTTTACACCCTGCTGATTAAAGCCCAAACACGCTGGGCAGGCCATGTTGCCAGGATGCCGGACCACTGCATCCCCAAACAGCTCCTCTATGGTGAGCTGTCTCAAGGAAAGCGATCGCACGGGGGACAAAGGAAGCTATATAAAGACACACTGAAAGCCTCTCTCAAGTCCCTGGATATTGACACCACCTCCTGGGAAACCCTGGCACAAGATCGATCAACATGGTGCACGTTGATCCACCAAGGCCTGCCAGACATTTGAAGACAGGAGGAAAACCATAGCACAACAGAAGCGAGCACTCCGCAAAGCCAGAGCTGCAAATGCTGCAATAGTGGTGCCCACACGTCTGCCCAACGTGTGGCAGAACATTCTGTGCCCATATAGGCCTTACCAGCCACCTGCAGACACACCATGGACAGCCCACAACCCATTAGATGTCAAGGTCCACTTCGAAAACGATGGACGAACATCATCATCAAGTAACAACGAGGTGGGTTAGCTTGGGGTTTGCTCCATTTATACAAAGTAGCTTGCCTTGCCAAGGCATAGTTTTCTCAATAGTTCTCATTTCCAGAGAAGCATGGATTACCACCAGCAAATAATCAAGCTGAAAGTAATACCCTAATCAATATAAACAAGGAACAAACTCCACACTGATCCGCATTGTTAGTGTTACCCAATTGGGTAATGAAACATCTGCAAGCAAACAACTAAGCTCAGAGAGCACCAAGGACTCCATCATTGGGGATGATTTTAAGCACCCGTGCGCAATTAGAAAACTTGTAGAGAGAAAAGCAAAATATAACAGCTGATTAGCATTTAAGCATTTCACCCCCGATAGGGATCCTGGTCAGCCTTGCCTATCTGCAAATGTTGTTTTAGCAGTATTCCAATATTCGTAATTGTAAAGTTACTGAGTTAATCACCCAGATGGTCTTTAATTGGACAGCACAAATTAAAACAGATTATGACAGAGCACCAGGGGTGGGTTCCTCCCGGTTCGGACTGGATTGGCCAAACCGTTAGCGACCCGCTGGTGACGTCACGGATCTGGTTCGGTCGGTGCCGGTCCGTGGGTGCCATCTTTTTTTGGTAATTTTTTGTGAATTTTTTTACTGTTCTGCTGCTTGAAAAAGGGCCCTCCCGCCCGCCCGCCCCTGGGTTTATACTGACCTTTATTCCTTAGCCCGAAGCACAGCTGATCAGCTCCTCAGCTGTGTTTCGGGCTGATTGCAGTTACTGAGCATGTGCGGAAGCAAAATTGCGTGTGCACGCAAAACGTCGCGATGCGAACCGGTGGGGAAGGTAAGTGGAACCCACCCCTGCAGAGCACGAATACCATTGGTGTAGCTTTGTCTTTCAATTTCTTGCAACCATGCTTTTCAAACCCCACTTCTTTGGAATCATTGCCCAGGGAACAACCGAAAGAGTATCTGGGCAGTTCTGCTCTCTTCCTTGTTTTCCAAGTAAAAAACAAAATTCCTATCTTCTAGGGTATGAAGCCAACCCACCAGAAAAGCGCCCATTTACACGTGGGGTCTTCTGTAGAAAGTCTATAATCTGAGGTGCAAACAAGCAACATATGAAATTGCATAAAATGTTTCATTCTGATCTTCAGTCCATTGAGAGAACACAAAAAACAAATAAGACTGAAATAATATACAGCAGTCATTGACTCTCACCCAATATATGAAATTAAACAAAAACTCAGTTTCAAGTTTATTTACTGTTTTACTTTTTTAAAAAAGATTTTCAGTGTTTTCTTTAAAAAAAAAAAATACTGTTGCAGATCCTTGTACAGCAGCCCAGTCTGTTTCTTTCTCCTTAATCCCCAGAAGGCTTGAAATGCTTCTATGCACCTCTTCCCCCAAATGGAAAACTATTTGCGTTCCCCGATTCACTGGAACAGGAGGTGGAAGCGAGGGGAAGCAAGGAAAAGGACCCTGAATTAAAGAAAAGCTCCCAGTACTGCTTCAAAGCAGAAAAATATAGCAGGAAACTGTCCCACCAAATGTTGATGATGCAGTTTATGCCGTGTCTGAAAATCAGATCATATGGGAGACATATTTCTGCCTGTAACTGGCCCTGCCTAGTGGCATGTTTGACTCCAACATGTAGCATGCATAGGAAAATTCCTGGAGTGGAAACTTCATTTTACCCCCCCACAGCTTTGGAAGCTGAATGGTTTCAAAAAGGGAGAAAGAGTTTTCATGGGCGGCTTAAAACTCTCCACCATGAAAGAGAAACTAACTATATTCCTAACTTTAAATTTCCCAATTCAAACCTTTTTTTGTTTGTTTTCCCACTTCCTATAAATTCCCCACCCACCCGCTGAATTATGATTCTAAAGAATATTCAGATTAATGTTATTAATATTCATGCATTGCTGACTCTGCAGTGTGAAAAAGGAGATGCCCCCAGTCCCTGAAAGGTCCTTGGCCTCTTTGATATCCCATTCATGTGGTAAGGACACCTATTAATCCATGATCAGTAAGTAATATGTAGCAGTTTCATGGGGCTTCCCAGGTTGGTAAAATCAGGGACAGCTTGGAATATCTTAGGACCAAGTAGTTGGAATGAAAGAACTCATCTCCCCCTTCCTAGTTGACGAGAGGGAGGAAGAGGGAGAAGGCAAAGTCCCACAAGGATAGGTCCAATCTCAGGTCAGAACCGGCACTGCATCTAGGGTAGAAAAGAGACAGGGAGGAATGAGCAAAATGTAATATTTTCTCTACGGAGAAAACTTGAGTCTAAACCTGAACAGGCTTAGTGAAATTCAGCTTTCTTTGACTCACACTTTGCATAAACAAATAGGGATGTTCACACCAGGCCTTGGGTGGCAACTGCTTGTGTGCCTTGCTTTCTATTTTTGGATGCTTGGATGGTGTATTCAAAACTCCACACATATGAAACAAAGGACAGGCAGCCTGCAGCTTGTGGAATCTACCCCTGTTTTAACTAGAAAAGTATTTCTTGACCTTGGCAACTTTAAAATATATGGACTTATATAGCTCAAGAATTCCCCAGTCAGCATGCTTAAAGTCAGAATGGGACAACTTGGTGCAGGCCAACTCGCCACGAAACAACTCACTGTGGGATAACTCGCTGCGGGACAATTCAACAATTTGAATATTTAAAACAATTTTAAAATTATTTTAATTTTTGTCATTCACATTTCATTTTGTCCTTCCTCTTGCACCTTTCTTTCTCTAATGATTCTATTCCACCATTTCTTTGATATTAGTGTAATTCTTGTCCTGCAGTGAGTTGTCCTGCAGTGAGTTGACCAAGACAAGTTGGTCACGATGAGTTCTGTCAGAATCATGTATAAAGTGATTGGGTTTACTAATGTATACTTAAACCATTAATCTATGTTTGTTGGTATTGCTTTAAATGTATTGTAAGCTTGTTAACTGTTATATAAGGAGAACAGGCTAGCTTGAGTCAGACTGACTGCCTGATTAACTAAAGAGAGTTCGTTTCTGCTCATGCTCCTGATACTGCTACAAAACAAAAAAAAAAACTACAGACACTCAAGGATTCTTCTATTATATTTCTGTAGAAGATTTATCTGCTAAAGATTAATAGCTAAGTGCTAAAGTCTTATCTTCGTGTTAATATTTTTTTGTTTTGGACATTGTTAGTTTAAGCAAGTTAATTATTTTTGAACACTTTGAAGATCTCTGTTTTATTGACTCTATGAAATCAAACTGCAACCCCACATTCTGATGCGTATACTCATTTCTTTAACAAGTTCCCTGTAGTGAGTTGGCCATGCCAAGTTGTCCTAGATCAGTTTAAAGTTGCCAAGGTTGAGGAACACTGAACTAGGATGAGTTCCATTAATCAGAGCCAACTACAAAATAATTGAAGGAAGCTTGGAGAATCAGTCCCTGCTTCCCTTGAACTAGACACGATAATACTACCAATTTACATTATAGTTGGCATAGATCAGGAATTCTAACATAAAGCACCCAGTTGAACTCAAGGAAAAGGCCTTGTTGGCATTCCTTTTACAGGAATTAAATACTGCTTTCAAAATATACACATTGAACAAAATTCCAGCTATGGCATTTTATTTTAAATTAAGAATATTTTTCTTGCTTTCGTTAAACAATAGGAAGTTAAAAACCTTTGCTCCTCTATTACAGTCATCAAGATGTCCTCTGCAATCCTAATGTAACTTCTGCCCAGTTTAGAATCTATCTATAAGATATGTCATCTTAGTTGACGAAAATGAAGACAATGAAAGGTGTGTATTAATGAGTACAAACTATTCCTGATTACCAAACACTATTTTTTTCTCAATTTCACTTGAATGAAAGAACTATTTTAAAAATCTGAAGCCTTGCTTTGAGTCTTCGACTAGCTAAAGAGCCCTGGTGGCGCAGTGGTTAGAATACAGTACTGCAGGTTAATTCTGCCCACAGTCTGGAGTTCAATCCTGATAGGACTCAAGGTTGACTCAGCCTTCCATCCTTCCAAGGTTGGTAAAATTAGGACCCAGATTGTTAGGGGCAATATGCTGACTCTGTAAACCGCTTAGAACAGGGGTGTCAAATTCGCGGCTCACGGGCCGGATGAGTCATGTGCTGGCCCCGCCCCCACCAAGGGGGAAAAAGTCCTGATATGTCACGTGACGCTGCCATGATGCCACGAGTTTGACACCCCTGGCTTAAGAGAGTGCTGTAAAGCACTATGAAGCAGTATATGTCTAAGTGCTATTGTTATTGCTAACGTATAGTAAGTCCCCAAAGTAAGGATATTTTAACCTTACCACTGTGGAAGAGACTCCTGCACCCCAAACCTATTCTTTTGGGACACCAGGCTATAATCTTCAAAGGGGTTCTTTCTATCAAAATGTCTGCCATTCTACTTTTTTAAAGCAGATTGCTTGTGGCTAGCTTGCTTATTGCATCTGAGCTTACATTCTATGTTTTAAAGTGGAATTTATAGTACAAATTAATTTAGCATTCTTTAAAAAACATTGTATGGGCTGTTTCTGTTTTATAATTACATAAAGCAATTTAGACATACAAATAAAGTTTAAGATGAATGCTAACTGAAAGATTTAAACCAGCTTTCCTCCATCGGATGCTGTTCAGATGTTTCAGATTATAAGTCGTAGGCTGGCCAAGAACAAAGTGAGTTTGAACTGAACACATCTGAAAGATACCAAACTGAGGAAGTTACATTTACGCTTTGTTGATTAAAAAATATAGCTAGTATGAATCTGCAAAGCCTATTCTTTATTTGAATTTATAGCTCTAATCATAAGAAGGTTTCAAAAGTAATGCAATGCAAATTACGAAGTGGCCTTAAAATATCCCTACTAACTTTAGCTTTATATGCTCAACTCACACAATGATGATCTATTGGCCACATCTGCATAGCCAGATCTCTGCTAAATAAGATGTGACAAATCTTTTCCTGTGCATGTAGCCGTCTCACAGTTGATTCAAGTAAGCCAGGAAATCAATAATTAGCTCTAATTTCCTGTTTAACCCAAGCCAAATTTTAAATCATGAATTAATATCCTAGCTTGCACTAAAGCAGACATATTATTTTGTTTTGTTTTGTGCCTTTGAGTAAGAAATGACTCCTGGTGACAGCCTGGATAAGTACCTGCAGTTATCTTGGAAAGGTTTTTCATAAGGGTTTGCCATTGTTTTCTTTTTTGGGGCTAGAGAGAATGACTGGCTCAGGGTCACCCAGCCGGCTTTGTGCCCTAGGTGGAACTAGAACTCATAGTCTCCTGGTTTCTAGACTGATGCCTTAACCACCACACCAAAATGTCTCTCTATGGCTAATTATAGTCTTCTTTTTTAGTTTACTTGCACTGTAGTGGCAGGAGCAAAGGCTATGTGTAACATTTTTTCCAGCATGCTATTTATTCCACTCCTGATTTTTCCAACCTTGTCATTTCTTCCCCTAGGCAGTAGGGGGCACTCATTCATCCCCGACAGTCATGCCTCTCACTGTGCCCTTCTGGCGGATCTGCAATAGAATACAGAATTTCTGGTTGAATGGTTTTCTTGCAAGAATAATTTCCTAATGGGTCTGGCCCACTTCGAATTCTCCTAGCCTTGATTCCATTTGTGAAGTCAAAACAATTTTGTGTTTCCTAGCAGTAATCAAGTACAACTGAATTCAAATGTATTTACATATTTTCATATTTTAATCATAGATGGCTGTTTATGAATATACAACAACACAGACAAATATGTAGAACAGTGTTTTTCAATCTTGGCAATTTGGGCTTCAACTTCCAGAATTCTCCAGCCAGCATGGCTGGCTAGGGAATTCTGGGAGTTGAAGTCCTCACATATCTTCAAGTTGCCAAGGTTGAGAAACACTGCTACAAAAGCAAGACACTACCTCTCCTTTTTAATTAATTGGTATCAAAAGCACAAAATAGCAATATGGGAAATAACTGGGCCAATTTTTAAAAATCTATTTGAAAAGATTTTTGGTGGAGGGGGTTGAAATCTTTCCAACTGATTTAACCCCTTCACAATATACTATCACTAAAATCTGGTGGTTTTGCTGCTGTTACTATACTTGCTCTTAGCCCAAAAGCTGAGAAGTAATGTTTGTAATACTAATTCCAGCAACAATATCTTGGAGAAAAAGTATAGCAGACACAAAAAAGGATGGGAAGAGATTGCATATGATCACATATACCCCTCCCATATTATAGATTATTAATGTAATCTTTTTACATCTTCTTACTACAAAGAAAAAGTCTTTTTTTTTAAAAAAAAACTTTATTATTTGCACTCTTTTAAGAATAAAACATGATTTTGAAGAAAAAGAAGTGCTTGTTTCATTTGTAGCTAGGATGCTTCGTTTTATAAAGGTAAAGGTTCCCCTCGCACATATGTGCTAGTCGTTCCCAACTCTAGGGGGCGGTGCTCATCTCCGTTTCAAAGCCGAAGAGCCAGCGCTGTCCAAAGACGTCTCCGTGGTCATGTGGCCAACATGACTAAACAGCGAAGGCACACGGAACGCTGTTACCTTCCCACCAAAGGTGGTCTCTATTTTTCTACTTGCATTTTTTACGTGCTTTCAAACTGCTAGGTTGGCAGAAGCTGGGACAAATAACGGGAGCTCACTCCGTTACGTGGTGCTAGGGATTCGAACCGCCGAACTGCCGACCTTTCTGATCGACAAGCTCAGCGTCTTAGCCACTGAGCCACCGCATCCCTCGCTTCATTTTATAAAATACCCTTATATTCATTTCCTTCTATAGAAGAATAAAGGTTTTGTCTCTTGTTTTAGCAGAGACTTTCCTTGGGGAAAGAAAGCTACTCTACTACCCCATCCAGTACATACTCTGCTCCCAAACTGGTAACCATCCTTAGTA
Organism: Thermophis baileyi; assembly: GCA_003457575.1. NCBI lineage: Eukaryota > Metazoa > Chordata > Lepidosauria > Squamata > Dipsadidae > Thermophis > Thermophis baileyi. The sequence continues at coordinate 1,426,641 of QLTV01001468.1, forward strand.
CCTCATCAAGCTCTTTCTGTGTCTCGTCCTCCATCCGCCGGATGTCAGCCATGCTTAAATCCACCCACTTATCTAACCAGCAAAACAGCTGCCTATGGAAGTTGGTAAAGAGGCGTCTTTCTTGCTGTCCAAGAGGAAAGAGAAGCTTTTAAGAAACTGAGATGCTGAGAATACAAGGCGGCCCAAATTGGGAACCAAAATAAGTTTTCTAAGCCTTTAGATATCAAAGTCACAGCAATAAATCTAGGCTAGGTTCTTCAGATAGAAAAGCAAGACTGGCAGCCATTTTGAACCACAGATAGTCCTTGACTTACGACCAACAATTGAGCCCAAAATTTCTGTTGCTAAGCAAGACAGTTGCTAAGTGAGTTTTGACCCCTTTTACAACCTTTCTTGCCACAGTTGTTAAGTGAATCACTGCGGTTGTTAAATTAGTAACACAGTTGTTAAGTGAATCTGGCTTCCCCATTGACTTTACTTCTCAGAAGATTGCAAAAGGAGACCACATGGCTACCCAGACACTGCAACTGTCATAAATACATGCCAGCTGCCAAGGGTCTGAATGTTTATAATTTGACCACGGGAACACTGCAACGGCTGTACGTGTGAAAAACGATCATGTCACTGTTTTCAGTGTCGTAACTTCGAACAGTCACTAAACGAATGGGTTATAAGTCGAGGACTACTTATAGTCAATTCTATGCTTCTCCTGAGAAAATGGCCCGATCTTTACCAGATTCAACCTCTCTATCTTATTATGCCATAAAAAGCTATATCAGCTGGATGTTACTGGTGGGAGAGGGGCTTTTCCCGTCAAACAGAGCTTTGGATTCCACTTCTGTTCAAATCAGCAAATTTTCTCAAACCGGAGCAAGCAACTGTCCACTTTGAACTCACCTTTTGGATAAACTTTTCCACCCTTCCCTGAACTCACCTTTTGGATAAACTTTTCCACCCTTCCCTGAAGGCCCCACCAGCGGAACTTCACAGTCACAAGTTTGTAGGCACACATGTGGGGACAATCTTCATTATTGGCTAGTTCCCGCTAACAGGAACAAAAAAAAAAAAAAAAAGGGGGGGGGGGGGAGAGAATAAAATCAGAAGAGTTAGGGCAGGACCAGGCTGCGCTATTTCATCCAAGCCAAGAGCGTGTGTGACCTTTCATATGGCATGCCTGAAGTCACACTCCTCCAAATGGATGGGCCAGAACACAAATGAAATTCAATTTCATGGATTTGGTTTGTAATTAAATACAGTTACAGGTAATCCTTGCTTAGTGACCACAATCGGGGCCGGCCACTCCATTGCTAAGCAGAAAATCACCTCACTGCAAAAGACTCTGAATGTCACTTCCCAGTTATTAAGCAAACCACCAGTCATTGAGACATCATGTGACCACAACCTGTGATTATATTCTGCATTCGCTCTGCCTGTCAGACGCTTGCTGTGAAGCACATAAATGGCAATTGCGTGACTACACAATACTCCGATGGTTGTAAATGCATCTCAGTTGTGAAGCACCCAAATGGCAATCATGTGACCGTGGGACACTGAGATAGTCGTAATTGTGAGACTTGGTGTCAAAGCCAGTTTTTTAAAAACATCATCATAACTCTAACGGTTACTAAACGAGGCAGTCAGCAAGCGAGGGCTACCTGTACTATCATCTCATTGCAATCATGTATGGGGTACTCCTGACACAGGAAAGCATGCAGAGCACATGGAATTTGTGGACTGGGAAAGGAAGGAGGCCTTAGATGGAGCATGCAGCACCATCTGAACTCAATGGCCTTTCCCATTATAGCGAGATATATGGGGGGAATTTTTCTGGACTTCTTTTCTCTATAGCTCTTGGCTGGACCGGGCCCCATTTTAAACTCATGCTGGTTTCTCCCACATACCAAATTTGGCCCAGTTCTATTCAGAGAGTTTTCTGATGACAGACGGGTTAATTACGAGCCACTTTACATAATTCCCCATTTCCATCATTCTGATGAATTGGAAAGAATTTATTTAAAAAAATCATAATATCACTCAAGGCTTGGAGAGGACACAGGTCTTCCCCACCTCTCATCCTGGAAATTTAAAATAATGTTTCTCTTGGGTGAAACACCTGAGAGGAACTTGAGGGAGGCAGAAAGAGCAGATACGGTAATAGTAAATCAAAATTTCCCACATGAATTTTTTTTATCCAGTATGCATTGCTGAACAAATAATATACTTGGGGAAAAAAACCTTTATTCTTCCAGACAACCCTTCAAGCAAAGAAAAGCAAGATTACTTTTCTTTAAGGAGTTCATGTTAGGCTGAGAACGTAGTGGCTGGTCTGGGACCATCAGCTGTATTTTAAGGACAAGGCAATCAATCTAGATCTTCACACTAATTAATCTGTCATCTCCATCCTGATGCTTTCCAGATGTAGGCTGGGGATGATGGGAGTTGCACAGCAACATTTTGTGTCAAATTGTGGAAGGCTAGTCTAGCAGAGCAGATGAGTTCTGTGGCATAACCTCTAAAATGTATGGGGCAACTTAAGCAGCCCAGCGGGAGAGCACAGTGTGTGAGCAAGTCTTACAGAAAAAAAGCAGGACTGATCTCCTATTTTGGATGAGAAACAACCTGATAACCACAAACACTTGGTTGGTCAAACCAAATTTGGGGGACTCTAATGAGGTTGCTTCCCATCAAGCCTCTCTTGGAATCTAGAATGCCTGAAAGCTGGGGGGAGGGGGAAGAGTTGGGAGGGAGGAAGGCAGGCAATCAAAGATGTACTAAAAAGCCAGTTTTCTTCTTTTTGTGGGGTAGATACAGGGGTGAAATCCAGCAGGTTCTGACAGGTTCTGGAGAACCGGTAGTGGAAATTTTGAGTAGTTCGGAGAACCGGCAAATACCACCTCTGTCTGGCCCAAGAGTGGGGAGGAAATGGGGATTTTGCAGTATCCTTCCCCTGCCACGCCTACCAAGCCACGCTCACCAAGCCACGCCCACAGAACCGGTAGTAAAAAAAATTGGATTTCACCACTGGGTAGATATTACCTTCCAGTCGGGGCCGAGAGGGCCTCTGCCCGTCTTCAGAGATTTGAAAAGAGCTGGATCTTCATCTGGTTTGTAATCCTGAAAGAGAAAAGAGTTGAGAAAAAGTGGCAGCATGCAGGACAGAAATCCTAACAAACAGTGATGCAAGGAAGAATCCAGATATCTATTTTTTTTCCCTCCATTCAGTAGATGAGAAATTTTTTAAAAAATAGTCAGAACAATTCAGCACATCTCCTGCTGTAGCAGCTCAGCAGAAACAACTAACTAACGTAGCTATAGAGCAGTGGTTCTCAACCTTTCTAATGCCGCGACCCCCCCCGCTGCCGCGACCCCCTCCCTGCCCCCTCCCCATGCGGGATGAGGTGACAAAGGGGGCGTGGCACCAGGGGTGAAATGCTCCAGGTTTGGGCTTGCCTGCGGGTCGCCGGACGGCTGATAGCGATGGAAGCGGGAGACTTCGCCCGGACGCCGCCATTTGGGTTCTTTTACCCTCTGCGCATGTGCAAAGCATTCTGCGCATGCGCAGAGGGTACAAGAACCCAAATGGCGGCGTCCGGGCGGGTGGGCGAAGTCTCCCATTTCTGTAGCTACCGGCTGTCCGGCAACCCGCAGGCACGGCCGAACCGGGAGCATTTCACCCCTGCAAGTGACGGTGGCACCAAGATGGCGGGCTAACGCGCGCGGTGACCCCTGTGAAATGGTTGTTCGACCCCCAAAGGGGTCGCGACCCACAGGTTGAGAACCGCTGCTATAGAGGAAGGTTGAAAAAAGGCAATGCTTAACATCCAAAAGCCAGTGAAAAGCAAAAGAGACTGAGGATGACACCAGAACTTTAACAAGCAGTTAGTGGAACTGGTATAAGTCGTCATCACTGTTGCCACCAGAAATGAATTATCTGTAGCCCACAGGTGTTTCCCGGTCCTCTTTTCATGACCCAAAATTGCCCTGCCTTCATCTCAGGTCACCCATCATGCCAACTGCCAAAGGACAGCCCAGACAGTATCTTCTTACGTCATCTGATACTTGTGTCCGATCACCAATGTCTATGTGAACAACTTCCACATCTTTCCAAGTATCTGCATCCAGCCCATGGACCTGCAAAGGAGCAATTACAATTTCAGAAGTTTCTAACAATATCAAAGACAAATGATTCTGGAGAACTTCTACTTATGTTTTATACATACTGTATTGATGATATTTTAGACAGTGACTGAGTTCACACCTCATAATAAGGCAAGGCAACTTTTACAGACTGGCTTTTGAGTAGGCGGCCTAGAATTGCATTCCAAAAAGAAGTGGGTGGGGCTGCAGGCTAATTCTGCGCACTGCCGACTGCCGGCAGTTCGATCCTGACCAACTCAAGGTTGACTCAGCCTTCCATCCTTCCGAGGTGGGTAAAATGAGGACCCAGATTGTTGGGGGCAATATGCTGACTCTGTAAACCACTTAGAGAGGGCTGTAAAGCACTATGAAGCTATATATAAGTCTAAGTGCTATTGCTATTGAATGTTAATTATAATTAAAATATGATTGCTCTGTGTTCATTAATTGAAAAGTTTAAGAAATCATCATTATATATTTTAAATGAAAAATGTAATAAATTCCCATTTCCATAATTTACAGTTTGATAAGGTCTAGATATGGATCACCTTGTGGCCACTTATGAAGCACCAACAAATTATTTTGGTGGGTTTTTGCTCAGGTTAATGGCTATATATAGATCAGATAATCATGGTTTCAGAACACCCAACCAATTTGAAACTATGTTTTTGTTGGCTCACTGATTATAAATATAGTATAATATTTGTGTGTACAGGGCAAGTATTCATGATTTTTTTTAATTCAATCATAGTTTGCTATAAGGCCTTTTCCATGCATCTAACCAAGACATAGTAAGTCAAGAGTTGTTTTTTTAAAAAGAAAAAAAACTTGGCATTACCTAGGAAATTTTAAATGAACCATGGAATTTTTGCTTGTCTAAAAGACTGGCTTATATCTCTGGCTTCTTTAACAAAAGAAATATGACTAGCATGTGGGAATGCTGCCAGTATCTAAAATTGCTGCCAGCTTTCTTTTAATCTGTTGGGATCCCCAGAGACTCTTCTGTAGCTGCCTTCATTTAAGGAACAGGTGGGTGGCATATGGGAATGCTATCTTCTTGGAGACTTCAATCAACTTTTGGAATATTTTGTCCAAGACTTTTTCCAATTTTTTTCTTTGACATATTGTCATCAAGGTAAAGCCTTTTGCATTTGCTTGGACTTTTAAATAATTGATACTTTTGAATGCTAACCTATTTAGGTTTTGTATTACTTCCTTTTGTACATTGCCCTGTAGAATCTTGTTTCATTGGGCTACTTTGTACATCATGATTAAACATAATACTTTTGATTTAGAGATCCTGCATCAAGCAAGCTCTTGCTCCAGCTTTGCTTTTTTTAAAAAAATCTCTTTACTCTAAGTGCTTTATTCCCTATTAAATGTGTCACACACTGCATGAAAATCTCACTGTTGACCCCCTGCCTAGACAACACAAGCCATTTCTGGAGAGGTAGATTTATTTCTGGAAAACCAGAGTCACTCCCTAAATAATCAAATCATTCTTTTCCAGAACTCCCAAAGAGAACAGTGGCATGTTGTATGCCTCGAATATTGAGTTTAACACATCCCTATTATAATAACCCACAGTTTAACCGTAATTAAAGTGGACTTGTTAAATAAAGTGGACTTGTTAAATGTTAAATACAAACCTTAATGGCTGGATTTGAACAATACGGCAAGCCCCAAGGAAATAAAGCACAGCTTAATTTCCCATGTCACAGTAAGCCACAATAAGCACATAATCTTAACAATTCAAAACCTCTCTTCTACATAATTAGCCAGACGTGAAAATAAAGGCTGATAGGGATACGTAAAGCTGAATTCTCTGAACTGTAATGATTCAACTGTTCCAAAGGTTTTCTGGAAGCTAACTGATGTTCTGAATGTCCCCTAATCACTGATTAACCACGATTATATTTCTGGGTCATAAAACTTGAGTCCAGCAATACAAGATCTAATTGCCTATACAAGTAGTCCTTGATATACAACTACAATTTGAGCCCACAATTTCTATTGCTAAGCAAGACAGAGTGAGTTTTGCTCCATTTTACGACCTTTCTTGCTCAAGTTGTTAAGTGAATCACTGCAATTGTTAAAGTTAGTAACATGGTCGTTTAGTGAATCTGGCTTCCCCATTGACTTTGCTTGTCAAAAGGTTGCAAAAGGTGATCACATAACCCTGGGACATTACAACCATCATAAATGGTTGCCAGTTGCCAAGCGCCCAAAGTTTGATCATATAACCATAGGGATGTTGCAACGGTTGTAAGTGTGAAAAATGGTCATCAGTCAACTTTTTTCAGTGCCTCTATAACTTTGAACAGTCACTAAACAAATGGTTGTAAGTCGAGGACTGCTTGTAAAGAACAGAATTCGGTAGGATTTAGGCACCCCAATTCTTTGGACAAACAATCTGTTAGATTTGCAGGCTTCCACTTACATTTTCTTGTTCACCTAAATCCGGTTTGTGCCACGTTTCAATTTTGACAAAGAAATCATCCTTCATGTATTCGTTCTATCGAAGAGGAGAAGGAAATAAGGTTGCAAGAATTCTTGGTGCTGACAATAGAACCTGCAAACACTAAGGCCATATAGCACTTGTCAGGGATATGTTCAGGAGTGGGATTGAAAATTTTTAGCAACCGGCTCTGCCCGGGTGCTAGGTGGGTGTGACCATGGGGGTGTGGCCTACTCAGCCTCCTGAACCACGGGGGGGGGGGGCGTTTTCGCCCTCCCCAGGCTCCAGAGGCTTTCCTCGAGCCTCCAGGAGGCTGGAAACGGGCCCATTTCCGGACTTCCGGTAGGCCCGTTTTTCGCCCTCCCCATGCTCTGGAGACTTTCCTCGAGCCTCCAGAAGAGCGAAAACGGCTTCCCCTGAGCTCCGGAGGCCCTCCAGAGGCCGGAAACGGGCCTGTTTCTGGACTTCCGGTAGGCCCATTTTTTGCCCTCCCCAGGCTCCGGAAGCTTTCCACGAGCCTCCGGGAGGGCGAAAACGGCCTCCCCCGGGCTCCAGAGGCTGGAAACGGGCCCGTTTCCAGACTTCCGGTAGGCCCATTTTTCGCCCCCCCAGAGCCTCCGCACGGGCCCTGCACTTACCTGGCATCCAAAACGGGCCGTGTGGAGACTCCTGGGAGGGGAGGGGTGGGTGAGACAGTCCTTGCAACTGGCTCACCCCGGTTTGGCGAACCAGATATAAAATTAACATCCGGTTCGCCAGAACCTGTCCGAACCGGCTGAATCTCACCCCTAGATATGTTACCTTGAAATCCTGAGTCAATTTGTGCAACTATGAATTGACTGTAACAATTCAATTAATAGAACCGATAAACCCCATAGGAAGGTATTAGAGCAGGAGTCCCCTGCCCCCAGTCTGTGGGCCAGATCTGGCCAATGGCCCATTGAGGACCGGGCTAAACTGTCCCCTCTTTCCCCACCCCCCAGGCACCCAGTGGTTCGCACAGCCCGAAAGGTTGGGGACGGCTGTATTAGAGGAAACAAATGTGCTCACAAGGGTAGGGATGTTTTGTGGATGGGGAGGAATAACCAGGGACAATGCCCCCTCCTAGAGCTACCCATTTCAGAAGTCACTTACCGTAATAACTGCAGTAGATGAGGCCAAAATAAGGGAAAAGATAAAAAGCATATTAGTGTGGCAAAGCAAAACAGAAAATCTTGCTAAATTGTATCTTATTATTCTGCCCCAACAATAAAAGTACAGTAATAACGATGCATGACTCAAACTGTCATGCTAGAATCCAGCACCCAGTAAGCAGGATGCTACAAGCATCAGAGCTGAGAAGATCAAAATGGAGAATGTTTTTGTGTCCAAGCATTGCATTTAACTTTTTTGGGAGGGCTCAGGGCCCAGTGGCCTGAAGGATAATGCCAAGAGAACAGCTATGTGATTCAGATCCCAGATTTTCGATTTTTCTCCTGGGTTACAGAATACAGTTTGGGCACTTTTCTTTCCTCTTTTAAAAATTATGCTAAAACTTCTATTATGGATTTCATTCATGTTGCTGGGTTGTTGTTTTTTTTAGGCAAGTGCATCTGAAAAAGGCCTTGGGTTGCCAATCCAAGCTATTGAGAATTAGCAGGCTCGTATTCATATGATGCTAACAAAGTAGAAAGTTAATCGGAGAACACAACAGGAATTATCTCATGCCCTTCTAAATGCTCCATTGCCCTCTGACCAATTTTGTAGATCTTTGGTATTTTCAGATTACATGCAGCAATAATAATAATAATAATAATAATAATAATAATAATAATAATAATAATTGGAAGAATATTGAAAGAATTAGCAATAATAATAATAATTGAAGATCTGTTGGCAAATTATGCCAAGCTCCATCCACCAAGCAAGCAAGGTTATGGTTAATGGGTGCTCCCTCAGTCCTCTGCCAAGACACTGCCTATTTGCCATTGGGAATGTACAGGTAGTCCTCGACTTACAACAGTTCATTTAGTGACCATTCAAAGTTACAACGGTACTGAAAAAAGTGACTTATGACCATTTTTCACACTTATGACTGTTGAAGCATCCTCATGGTCACGTGGTTTATATTCGAATGCTTGACAATTGACTCACATTTATGACGGCTGGAATATCCCGGGATCATGTGATCACCTTTTGCAACCTTCTGATAAGCAAAGTCAATGGGGAAACCAGATTCACTTAGTAACTGTGTTACTAATTTAACAACACAATTAGTAATCGTGTTACTAATTTAACAACTTGCCACATTTGCCACTTAACAAATGTGGCCAAAAAAAAAGTCATAAAATGGGGCAAAAGTCATTTAACAAATTTCTCACTTAACAACATAAATTTTGGGCTCAGTTGTGGTTGTAAGTTGAGGACTACCTGTACACCCAAAATAAAATTGCCTTATTCAATGAAATATGGAAGTCTGAATGTTTATTTGAATTACAGAGCTTGAAAGACCCCATGCTGGTCAATAATTATTTCTGCCAATACTAAAGATGTCTCTTTTCCCCTCCTGCAGACTTACCCGTCCGACAATAAGGATAGGCATTCCAGGCTCTTTCGTGGACAACAAGAGACCCCTCTGGGGCAAACATCTTGATGAATCCTGGAACTTTGCTGTGAGAGAAAGAAGCAAGGGAAGGATTCAGATCCAGCATCGCCATCACCTGTCCACACCCAGGATGGTTCTTACCTCTGAAGGTGGTAGATCTTATGGGTGTACTGCCCCTGCTCCCCCTCATGTTGGTAGGGTTCATTTTTCAGCACCTCGATTCCTTCACCACCACCGGTGTTGTTCTTACTAGCCTCAGCCACGGAAAATAATTGTCCCACTTGATACTGAAGATGAAAAAAAGACACCGGGGTGTGTGTGTGTTAAAATTCTGTTTCCCACTGAGGAAAAAGAAAGAATACTGATATCTATTCATGAGTGGAAGGCAAAGCAAGCCAGAGTATAGCTAATTCTGGACCGTTTTATAGGAGCCCAACGGTACCCACAATCTTTATCAGTGGGGCTAAAGAAGGTTGTGGAATTCCCTCAGGGCAACGTTTATAACTCACCTCTTCTACAGAGCAAGGTAATACCACCCGACTGGATTTTTTTTTGTTGCAGGGGAGGAAAAGAAAGAGAAGGAAAATAGTTAGATTTCCCCAATTTTCAGTCCCTCCCACACTACTTTTTACTACATAAAAAGAGTACATGAATATACTCATACAAATACAATATTTAGGTAGAATAGAACCAGGAGTTTGATCCTGACGGGCTCAAAGTTCATCCTTCTGAAGTTGGTAAAATGAGGGCCCAGATATTGGAGGTAACATGCTGACTCTGTAAACTGCTTAGAGAGTGCTATAAAGCAGGATCTAAGTCTAAGTCCCATTGCTATATTTTGCCAACAGCTCAACTGTGATCGCTTAGAAAATACACTGAATTATCCGAGCTACGAGGGATTCTCCACAAGTCTGCTTACCAGACCAGACGGAACACATTATTAGATTTTTATTCTTAGTTTGTTTTTAGTAGATCTCACAAGAAAAAAAAAACTTTAAAAGGACATGATCCTTTTGATTCATCTGCAATAAATATTCCCATTAATCACTAGAATATTTATTCTCATCTTTCCGGCCTAAAGAGACCTGAGATAAGGACCTTTCAAATCATTTTGCTTCAGCCACAGAATTTTACAGTACATACAAAATCTTTCCACCTTTTCTTATCATTAACTCCCTTTTAACCCCCTCCCTTTTTTGCATTAAAATGTCATGAAGAAATTATTAAATTGCTACATAGAATTAGTAACGTACAATTTTGATTGCTAGCACTAGAAGCTATCCATCTGGAAACATTTTAAAGGATGTGACTATGTTCAATGGATAAAATCCATAACTATATTAAGTTATAAAGCAATTTATATTGGATCCTGCAGTTTAATTAATGGACATTATTATTGCACATTGCTTCCCATTTAAAAAAAAAATCTCAAAGCAATTATAAACATATATGCAGAGCACAATTGCTTTCTATTATACTCTGAACAGGAGGCTTATTTGCAGAATTATCATAAACTTAGCTGGTCAGCAGTCACTTATCTATGCTTATTAGATTTGCAAGGCCATCTAACTGCCACTTAAGGAAGGACTTAAGGAAGAGGACAAAAAAAGGTTACAAATACCAAATAACAATAAAATAACAGAAATAATAAATTATCCCCATTTTACTTCCACATGAGCTAAGGAAACTTGTTGCCCCAAGGTTTTTTTTTAATAGTAGTAAATAATACACTTGTTTAGGGTTTTGAGAGGACAAATGACTAGTTATTTGTGGACCAGAAATTATGCCTCCTTTTGCAAAGGTAACACAAAGATATCGGTGCCTAAGAAGCACAACAGATCATTGAAAACTTTGCAATTTGAGGCATGCATGTTTAAATATTTATTACGTGTGTTAAGGCCACCCGACTCGAAAAGAGTGTCTGGGCAGCTTGCAAAATATCAAATATAGACCAAAAACAAAGTTAAAAACTATGCAGAGAACATAGCAATAACAACATTCAGAAAACACAAACAAGCTAAGCCCCTAATTTAACAATCCACATTATCAACCAGGCAGGAATAAAGCTATTACCAAAAAAGTTTTTAGCCTTTATGAGCCCACAGAATAAAGGAAAAATCTCACAGTCCAATTTGAATCCTAGTGGTTTCATAACTACGGTATTTTCATGTGGATTTCTTGGACATGATAAAAAGGTGGGCGCTAGTGGGATATTCTGGGATTTCTTTTTTAATTGTCTAATCTATCACAAAATATTGGTATTTCCTGTTGGCTCTCCCATGCACTAGCCTGAATAACTTAGATAGACTTTTGAGCATGAAAGCAATACAAATAAATATATTCCTGTAATTAACTGTATTCAGAACATCTTGTTTTTTCCACAGAGAAGATCATGACAGCAGTTCCTATAAGATTATGGAGTGAATGTTGAAGCGTATTGTTATGTAAACTAGAGCAAGATTTCTTAATTTTTTTCTCTCTCAGGATCCTTTCCACTTTTAAAAATGATAGGGGACAGCAAATGAGGTTCTGTTTGTATGGGTTATATTTATCAATATTTATTATATTAAAAATTAAAATTGACGTATTTGCTGCCACTATTGCTTCTCATAATTGTTTGATGGGATTTTAATTTGTATTTTTTAACATAGGGTGGCAACAATTTTGACTTTGCAGGGCCCTGAGAGGATCTAGAGCAGGGCCGGATGAGTCACGTGCTGGCCCCGCCCCCACCCGGTTTAGCGAAGGGGAAAACGTCCCGATATGTCACGTGACGCTGTGACAACGCGAGTTTGACACCCTGATCTAGAGGGTCCCCCCAGGGGTTCTTGAGCCACATTTTGAGAAACCCTGATCTAGAGGCATGCATATATACTTATCCAGAATAGAACAAAACATTTCAGACTAAGATCACACGCTGTTTGCTTAACCATAGTCTACTGACTAATGTACAATTTGCTGAATTCACACAAAATGCTAAATCAAATCATGGTTTATAAACAATGGCTGAGTTCATACAATACTAAATCAAAACCAATACATCTAAATTAATAAACTGTATGTAAATCACATTTCACTGTACATGTCTGTTAAGTGAAATGTGCAACATATCCACCCTGGCTGAGAACAGTGAAGAATATTAGTTATTATAAAAACAGGGGTCAGAAATTATGACTCAAATCTCACTTCTATAAACCCCCAACCAAAATAACCAGTAACTGATTTGATGGAAAATACAATTCAACATCATCTGGAAGTCACAAGTTGCTAATTTCTATTGTAAAATACAACTGAATACATATTATTCAGAACCAAAACCATTGGGTGGAATGGGACAAATGCCAGGACTGCAATCTTCCTTATATAAAATCCTCTGAGATTCTATTGCTTGATTAAAATGAAACAGAAAAGTAGAGTTTCATTCTTGTTATCTCAAATACCTTTTCTCTTAAGATTTCCTGCTATTATCTGTCCTGACATGTTAGCAAAGAAAAATCTGTTGCAAAATTCTCCCTATACTGTCTAAGCATGATTTGCGGTGACACTTTGCATTTGCAAATGTCTGGGTTTATTCTAATTAAGTTCCGTTAAATCTATTCCTAAAATACAGCAGTTTCTAGATTGAAAAAAGGCAGCCAAGAAACTATTGTGATACTCCCTAGTGACCTCTCCTATATTTCTTACTGAAGATTAGTAAAAAAAATATTGATGTTTGGAGGGCGGTAATTAAGAAGAATATATCTTCTCTGGAAACAAGGAATGAGTCAGTTCTAAGTAACAGACAACTGGCTGTGTGGCAGTGTGTTTATTCTTAGTCTCCTCAACTGGATACCATCTGTGAGCAGGAAAGAAGCTGGAAGAACTGTGGTGCTTTCAGAAGTGGTGAGACACAAGAGGCATGCTGGCTGGGATAAAGAAGTTTTAATCCAACCCTTCAGTTGAGGTTGTTCAGAAAACAGGAAAAAAGTGCTACTTTGAACTCAAAGTAGTCAAAGAGCCCATTGCATCTAAATGTCAGATCTAAACTAAGGTTGGTAATATTTTCATAGCATCCAAAATACAACATAAAATAGTTCTGGACTATATAACCGTTAGGTGCTACATAAAACAGTCAAATAAAGAGGAGGGAGGGGTAATCGTCTACAGCGGCTCCTGCGACCCTGTTACCTACCCCCTTTTTATGAACCACTCCCACCTTCCCATTAACCCTTCCCCCCTGCGCACCTCTCACCCACCCCTGTCCCTCCAGTACTTACAACTCTTTAATGAGCACCATCCCTCACACCCTTCCAGCGCCTCGCACGCCCAAAGCACCGTGCCTTCTCTTCCTGGTTCTCCCCTCCCCGGCCATTGACGCCATTTCCGCCCTCACTCCAGCTGCCACTTGCCCAGCCCAGCCCCTTACGACGCCATTTCCGCCCTCAATCAGGCTTCTTTTTTCCGGCAGAAGCCGACGAAGCAATGAATGGGTTGCCGCTTTAGGGAGATGTGGAGCGGGGGTGGGTCTTCCTGTCGGACATATAATTGCCTGTTGATTGACAGGGGCGCCAATTTCGGAAAACGAATACAATAGCCCACCTCGCGAGGAGAGCTGCGCGGAAGAGTATTGCTGGGGCATGTGAAGATTTCACCCTGAAATAGAAAAACAGCAAACTCCGTTGCTTTTATGTCTAGGAAGATATCGCTTTTAGTACAATGTAAAAAAGATGTTGAGATTCTAGAAAGAGTGCAGAGAAGAGCAGCAAAGATGATTAGAGGACTGCAGGCTAAAACATATAAAGAACGGTTGCTGGAATTGGGTATGTCTAGTTTGATGAAAAGAGGGACTAGGGGAGACATGATAGCTGTGTTCCAATATCTCAGGGGTTGCCACAAAGAAGAGGGAGTCAAGCTATTCTCCAAAGCACCTGAGGGTAGAACAAGAAGCAATGGGAGAGAAGCAACTTAGAACTAAGGAGAAATTTCCTGACAGAACAATTAATCAGTGGAACAACTTGCCTCCGGAAGTTGTGAATGCTCCAACACTGGAAGTTTTTAAGAAGATATTGGATAACCATTTGTCTGAAGTGGTGTAGGGTTTCTTGCCTGAGCAGGGGGTTGGACTAGAAGACCTCCAAGATCCCTTCCAACTCTGTTGTTTTGTTCTGTTGTCTTTGTTTTGAATTAGATCATGGTAGCCTCAGGATGTATTGAATGCTCATGTTCATAATCCCCTGATGGCTTGGTCCTCCTCCCCTTTGAGCCCCATAACCAGGCAGGGGTAATGCAAGAAACAGCGGCTGTGTTCAGTATTGCTTAATGTATCACTGAATACCTGTTTGATCACTTCTGATTGTGCTTTGTTTCCTTGGCTTAGTGCTTTGTGTGAACCCACCTTCAGGTGAATAAATTCTTCAGCGTACTATATAAACACGAAAAATGGGTTGATTTATTAATCAGATTAAGAATGTTGAGTGAGGACAATCAATAACTTGATATTTGAACCTTTCCTGGTTATAGTCCACTCAGTCCAGAGGTAACTCTGACTTTCCTCCAAGGCGGTCAGTGCTGGGAGTGACACCCTAGCTAGAAATGGCTCTTACCTTGCCGACCTCTGCTCTAAAAAGCCCTTGGTGCTTTTTGTGACATTCTCAAGGAGGCAAGAGGCTTGAATAAGCAAGCTTTGAGTGCCATACTTAAGCCTGGGGGAGCCTGTATCTTCCCAGGTCTTGGACCACATTTCCCATTGATGGGATTTGGAATCTAATATTGGTTCCCTCTTTATTTTTTAGATCAGGAGTTTCAAACTTTTCCAAGCTATGGAATGTTTTAAAAAAATATCCAAGAATCCTTGATTGAGGAGCAAGACTTATGAGTGTCAGCTGATAAGTTAACACACTTTCAGATGTACATCAGTGACTATGGGGGGGGGGGGGGACGACAGTTTTTTTCGACTTAGTCCCTTGCAGAATTTTTTCCCCTTCGTTGTCACGGAATCTAATTCAGCTCTTCAAGGCAGACTGAACTAGGAGACCAAAGTTGTAAATGTTAATTAATACTATTTTTATTATACAGTTACAGTAATGGAATCTTGCAAGTCTGAATGTATTTCCCCCCCTTCCTTTGAGAGTAATATAGAGGGTCTTATCTGAGACATTTTCTCAAAATACATTTCAGTCTGGGACTCAAATATCTTTTGTCTGATTGTTGTCTCGGTTGCAACTCTTCCTCCTGTTCTTTGAGGCTTGTTCTGAATCAAGCGTAGATTGGTTATGCTATCATCAGGCAGTTTAACACAACGCAATGGTACATTCAATCAGATTATATTTTATTCTTCAGGCATCCTTTGACATCACTCACGGTTATGTAGAAGTTCTTCTGAATCTACAGTCATAATCTGGAACCATCACGAATATTGTAAAAAAGGATTAACGCTTCCCATCTCCTTCTTCAGGCATGCTTTCCCGGTATATATGCCCAAAGTTATGAGGCTTGAATCAGTTAAGTTGGATTTTCCTAATCACAGAAAGGAGGGTGAGCAGGCTTATTTGCTTAGATTGCGAAGGTAAGGAATTACAATTGCATTCTTTTAACACAGAGAGAAACCAACCTCCCATCTCCCTTTATGGCACTTGGGTCTCACTTCATGGCCTCTTAGGTTGCTAGGGACAACCCCAGTAGATTCTCTGAAGGCGGTGGCCTCTTTATGACAGCCGTATAAATTCCTTAGCACTCATTTAGCTTTTGCTAACAGAAGAATTTGGTTCTTTCAGTGGCGTTGGGGGGGTGAAGAAGAGAATTTGAATGCATAGAAGAAACTTCTCCCTTCTCTTTGCTTTGAGATAATTCAGCCTGCGAAATTAATCCGCCCGTAACAAGCTCTGAGTGAGAGAAGAATATCAGGCAGGTTTCTTTTGTAAGCAATAAAATTTAAAAGTCTGAATAGACGTGTTGGTTCTGGGCAATGCTAATAATCCTTTTTTACTGTTCTGAATCAAGCGTAGATTGGTTATGCTATCATCAGGCAGTTTAACACAACGCAATGGTACATTCAATCAGATTATATTTTATTCTTCAGGCATCCTCTGACATCACTCACGGTTATGTAGAAGTTCTTCTGAATCTACAGTCATAATCTGGAACCATCACGAATATTGTAAAAAAGGATTAACGCTTCCCATCTCCTTTCTTCAGGCATGTTTTCCTGGTATATAGCTTGAAAGTGACTTCCTTTGGGATAGCGTACTTCAATTACTCCCGCCCCCCCAGGCATACTTCAATGACCAATGAGAGTACACAGTTATGATCACATGCCATGGACTACATGGCATGGACTACATTCCCCAGAATGCTATGTCTTAAAGAGACAGTTCTTAATTCTAGGCTAAACCCTTGATAAGCCAGCACAAGGCTACTTTTGCAGCCCATTACATCTCTTCAAGTCTTTGCAGAGCCCTAAACTTCCGCAGAATCCAGTTTGACAAATGTTTAGATGACAGAGCCCCACTGAGGTGTTCTGTTCTAAAACTCTCTTATTTTTTTATTATATATATATCTATTGTTTTATCAACAAGAATAAAATGCAAAACAGAAAAAACATACACCCAACACTAACAACAACAACAAAGGAAAAGAAAAAAAATTGTGTACAAAAAAGGAAAAGAAAACGACCCAAATATCAACTAAGTTTAACATGGAACATTCTTGGTCCACCCTGGCTGAATGCTGAAAAGAAAATTTTAAAAAACCTGATAAATTCTCCTCCCCTTACATAACAGATCTACAAATAGTTATAAGCGTTTTCATTTAACAACAAAAAAACACTATATTATATAAACAAATACTTCAGATGAGAAGATCTCTAATAATCGATCCAGCATCTAATCATAATATACATTAAAAAATGGAAAAAAACAGTCAACAGGTTAACCCAAACATTACTCTTCAAATCCTTCTGTTAAACATCTGTTGTATTTAACACATAGAAAGTCCACAAATGGCTTCCAGTTTCTTATAAAGCTGTCTAATCCATTATCTCTAAATAAAGCAGTTAGTTTTGCCATCACTGCTAATTCAGTCAAAATCCATTCTTCAACAGTGGGCATCTCTTTTCCTTTCCAGTCCTTAACGAGTACAATCCTCGCAGTGGTTATTTTCATTCACATTTTCATCCAATGCTTTGCCTGCAAATTCTGCTTCCCTGTTGTAGCTTGATACTTTACCGATGAGGAGTTGGAAATAGGGTTGGAACATAATGCTCATAGGAAGAGGAGAGGCAAATGCAGAGTTAGCAGAAAGAGTGGAAAGCCTTTTAAAAAACTTCCAAAAGTAATTTAAAATCAGAGACACTTCGGTGGTGGTGGGGAAGAAATGGAATAATGGAGGCTTTGGCTGATAGTGAAGATGCTAGAAGAGCTAACACTGCTAGTGGCTATTGAAGGTAAACCATAGTCCGTTGCTTTCTATTTGGAATAGGGTTGGCTGGCAAACTCAGCTGGATTGAGCAGTTTCTACTAATGAGAATTTATGGGTGCTGGATGAGATCAGGGCAATCATGGGGAAGAAAAGTGCTGAAAGGTAAGCATTATGGGAATCCTACATGGCATCAGGGCTTGGCTGGGATTGCAGAACAGCAGAAGAAACATGATCAAAAGTTTCTCTGCCAAAGGTTTCTCTATCAACCAGTCACCTGTTATCTCTTCAGCCTAGGAATGGAAAATAAAATACCAACTCATTTCATAATCCTTTTCCATAGATCTAGAATGGTGAATAGGATAGAATTAGTCATTAGGGACTTTGAGGGAGGTGCATAAACATTAGGATACACCTTTATTAGGTTTACATCATATGGTATTAAGAGATGCTTACTTACAATGTTTTTGAGAATAAATACAAGTCTGGAAAAAAAATGTGTAAATGCATGCAGATAGTCTTTGCTTAACTACAATAATTGGGACCAGAGTTTTCATTGCTAAATGATGCGGTTGTAAAGCACAATGTCACATCACCAGGCTGCTTAGCAACAGCAGTTCTGGCAGTCCCCAGCTACCATTGTTAAATAAGATCCTCACATAATCATGACTTCTAACTTCCTACCAGCTTCCCCATTGATTTTGTTTGTGGGAAACCAGCAGCAGATCATGTCACCATGGGACACTGTGACAGATGGAAATACTGGACAATTGCTCTGGATGGCAATCACATGATCATGGGAGCACTGGAATGGCAGGAACTTCAAGGACTGGTCATAACTACCAGTCATCCAGCACTGCACAAAGTTTGAAGGTTGCTGAATGAATGGTCATTAAATGAGGACTACATGTAAAGCTATGCGCGATTGACTTAGAAAAGAATGCAAAAGAATTAATAAGACTTGTAACTTGCAATGTACATACATTGCTGATTTCAAGTTTCACTAATTAATTGTTTTGCATTTTTCTCTAGGCCTGCAACTCAAAAGCATGTCATACCTCAATCAGATCCTAAAAACTGTGTATGTATACATCTCTTGTTGACATAGAATATATAGGACATGGCTGCTGCTAGAAGCCCATCACTGATACCTATCCTTTTACAGGTTAATCCGTGTTTAACAACTGCTTTATTTAGCAACTGCTCACAGTTGTAATTTTGATGAAAAAGTAATTTTCTGACTAATCCCTTGCATTTATGACTTTCATAGGTCTATAAAGCAAAGGAAAGCTGATGTAAGATCATAAGCACAGTCACACTTATTGACCAAGTTGCCAGTCCCAGTTGTGATTGCTAAACAAGAATTATCCGTAGTTTTCATTCGGCACTATGTGGAAGTTGTCATAACAACTAAAGCCAGACATTGGGACTTGTTCAGGTACTATTGCTGAACCTGCCTTATTCTGGAGCACCCTCTAAGGGTGTCTTCCCTCTTGAGGAGCTTGTTGACTGAAATATTGGCCTTGTGACATTCAGTACCTTCCACAAGGATGGTACGTCTAATAGAGGAGAACTGAAAGAAAACTATTTGGATTCTTGCAGGTTGTTAAATCAGAATGTTTACATAATATACTTTGTTCTGTTTTCCAATGGAGGCCACCATTTCCCTGCTGGACTGTATATTGTTTTCAATATCAGTAACAAGCTGGAAGACATGCCTTCTGTGACCAATAGGCAAAAAAAACATCTTTGCGGGAGACTCATCTTGAAATGAGAGTTCTATGGGAGCTTAGAACTAATGCTTTGTTTATTATGAGGCTGGCTCCAGGAGTCTTCTACCCCTGGAGAGAACATTTGCGGTGTGTGTGTGTATGTGTGTTGCTTCATATGTTAGGTATCTGTCAATTAAAAAGTTGTGTTTAAAAAAAAACCTAGAGGATTCCTAATGTGTGTAATCTGAAGATCCTGTAACAGGCTTATAAGATCCTGTAACAGGCCAATTGCTCAGTAAAAGACTTCATGAAAACATCCAGAGGTTAAATACTCAGAAGTCCAACCTCCCTGGGCGTTACCATGTCCTGACACTCTAGTTGGTTGGTAAACAATGGGTTGGGCTCATTGAAATAACAGAATGCAAAGAATTTCATAGTGCTGAAACTCTCCTGAGGCAATACTAATGAGAAGAGAGCTTTCTGGAATGAGATAAAAGGGCTGTGCAGCAAACGGTGCCTACAGTCAAGAGGGAGCGAGGGCAGCTTTCCTCCGAGAGAATAACTTCAGAAAACTTAGAGAAGAACTGTACAACTTTCAACCCTGAAAAGGCATCATGGCTGAAAAGCTGGACTACAATGATCTTTTACATAAGCATTCACATCTCTTTTATAGGTATCCGCTGATGCTGGTCCGTGGAATCCCCCTGATGGAACCTATTGCAAATCAATGGGATCCCATTGAAAACTTCCAGGCAAGACCAGATGACTTGCTCATCTCAACTTATCCTAAAGCAGGTGAGATGTTATGGGGCAATATAGTAGAGGGAAGGTGGCAAGAACAAAAGTCAGGATAATAAAGAGAAGAGTTGAGCACTGATCGCACAAAAATGTAACAACCCAATCGCTCTATTCAGATGTGACAAACAGCTCTTAGAACTGGGACATATGGCATGTGCTGAAAAATTGAGTAATGCATTTTTTTTCTTGCACCTTTTGAATCCGTTTTGGCTGAAGGATTGTCTGCCAACGGTAGATTTTTCATGAGTACTTCCAGGGTTAAGAGTCAAGTCTGTGCTCTTGTTTTGTTAATGCTAGAATTGCACATTAGGATAAACTAGAACCAACTATTCTGGCACTCGAGTTTCATAAATCGGTGTTTATATGGATTAAATGTCATATGATACTTCTCAAAGACGTGAAACCAGTCATTTTATAGAAATAGAACACAGGTTTGATTTTTTTTTTTTTAAAAAAGTCTGCTCTCAAGGTTTTGCTTTTCAACACATTAACTGTCTCAGAAGTGAAAAGGTTGAAGGTTGTCAATAGGAAACTGTGTATCTGTAAGTGGCTTGCTTGTTAATTTGTACACTACTATTTCAAAATGCATGAAACAGGAATGGAAAAATAAGGAATTGTGATAATCATGAGACATTTTTCTGTCCTGTATTCTCTAAGCTTCTTTAGATGACCTCAAATGCAATGAATGCCTCCATTCAGGAAACTCCATTCTTCATTCTTCTTTTTCCATTTCTACTCTCCAACAAAATATATTCTGTTTGCAAGAACATGCTAAGTCCTCACTGGGCTGTTGGGTTCCCTCCCGCTCCCACAACATTTACTGTATGATATTTTTCCAAAAACTATTTTTATTTTCACAAATCTTGGGTTCCCCACAATTCTGCTGATAATTTTTTGTCAGTGCGGGTGGTGCTGTTTTAATTCATATGAAATGGAATATTTATTTGTGCTGCTACATGCAATAGTGCATTTGCTGAATGATTAATATTAATATTACACCATTTATACAATTTAGTATATTGGCAGTATATAAGGGGGTGGGCCCACTGTCATGAATTGTAGTGGGGGGGGAGGAAAGGTTTGTACTGTCACCAAGCGATTGTCCAAATTGTTTCTATCCTCTGGGCTTTCAGGTACCACATGGATGCAAGAAATTGTGGATCTAGTATTGAACAAAGGTGATTTGGAAAAGGCACACAGGGCCCCCATATACGTGAGGATCCCATTTTTAGAAATCTGCTCTCCACCTCCTATGCCTTCTGGTAAGACCAGGAAGCATTGCTATCTTGATATCCAGCCCTAGATCTTGAATATGTAGGCTGTTGGACCGATGTTGTCTTCTACTCTGCGTCTTCTTCCTCAGGAGTTGATAAATTGGTGAATGCTCCATCTCCTCGTGTGATCAAGACCCACCTCCCCTTCCAGCTTGTCCCTAAAAGCTTTTGGGAAAATAACTGCAAAGTAAGTTCATTTAAGGCTCCCTCGTATCTTTGTCCCACTCTTCAGCCCTAATCTACTGTCACATGCATACAATTCTCTTTTCTATCCCATTACAGATGATCTACGTTGCTCGCAATGCCAAGGATAATCTGGTATCCTATTACTTCTTTGACCAGATGAATTTAACGCAGCCAGATCCAGGGACCTGGGAAGAGTATGTTACAAAATTCATGGAAGGCAAAGGTGTGTTGAAACCAGTGGCCAGCCTGTAGCCAATGCGTTCATCAGAATTCAAAGACAATAGCTCAAACCATAGTGAAATGCCAAAAACAATTTTTAGAGTAAATATTAAAAAGTAACAGAGATACACCACATCCATTCAGCTTGCCACGAATGATCCGCCAAAATGACATCCCTGAGCTGGCATTGTGTATCTTTCTAGATCTTTAGAATTACATCACAATTCAAAATATCTGGGGATTAGGGTTTGCCTCCTTTTTATACTTTTCGTAAGGGACAGTGAGTGCACAAAATAATACCTTAAATAAGGCATTCTCTCCAGCAGACAATATTTGAGGATGGTATGATGATTGATTTGGTCAATATATTGGGGAGTCCAACAGCTGAAACTTTGCTGAGAATATTTATAGGGAAAGTATTTCTACTATCTATTCGCTTGGCTCCCTTCCTTAGCAGGTGTTAGATCAGAGAACTTGGTTTGTCCGGTTTATCTTAATTAATTAAGCAATACTGTATAGATTTAAAAGCAAAGGTGATTTATAGTACCATGATGCAATCTCCAAAGCTTGCTCAGCAATTCTTTTGAAATATAGATGTGAGGAATTTGCAATATCAACTTGGCTAAGCTACAAGAATTTGTAATAGCTTATTGGAAAATCGATCTTATGTTTGCTGAAGGCCAAAAGTGGATCACACCATTAGCTCCTTGCCAGTCTTATGAGATGCCACCACCAAAATTTTGTTTTGGGACACAGGTTCTTCATGGGCACTTTATTCTTACTTAGGCCCTGGAGATAAATAAAGATAATACCAGAATTCTGATTTTGGAGGCAGAGAATTGTAATGTTAGGCCAGTGAACTTTGCCTTGTATAGAACTCTTCTTGCATATCTACTTGGAAAATAAGAAATGCTTTTCTTTTCATGTCTAGTGCAGCATCTTTTTCCATGTTGCTCTTGTAGTCTGTGATTTTTAAAATCCATTTTTGGACCAGTCTCAGTTTTTTCTGGCCAAATTTGCTCCTCTTCTATAACATCTTTTAAATACAATCTAACTACGGAGTTTAGTTTAGTTTAGTTTAGTTTAGTTTAGTTTAGTTTAGTTTAGTTTAGTTTAGTTTAGTTTATTGTCATTGCACCTCACACAATGCAATTAAATGCCATATTCAGTGTACATTATAACTATAAAAATAAAACACAAACACACATCCTTCACATTCTATACAATTGAATTGAAAACCAAATATTGCATTAATATTGCACTATACAGTAGAGTTCAATATAGTTATTGCCCTGGGATAGAAGCTGTTTTTCAGCCTATTTGTCCTTGTTTTTATTATCCTGTACCGTCTGCCAGATGGCAATAGTTCAAAAAAAGGGTGCCCAGGATGAGATGGATCTTTAAGAATGTTTTGAACTTTCTTAAGGCAGCGGGAGCTATAAAGCTCTTCCAAAGAGGGGAGAGGGCAACCAATGATCTCTGGGCAATGATGTTTACCCTCTGGAGTGATGTCCTATCTGCCACTGTGCAATTGGCAAACCATACACAGATGTAGTAAGTTATCTTTCTCTCTATGGTGCAGCTGTAGAAGGTCACCAGCAGTTTTTCATTCAGTTGTTTCCTGAGAAGTCTCAGGTAGTATAATCTCTGCTGGGCCCTTTTGACCAGTGCTGCAATGTGAGTGCCCCAGGTCAGGTCCTCTTTTATGATAACACCCAGAAACGTAAAACTGGCCACTTGCTCCACTCAGTCTCCATTGATAAGCAAGGGCTGGATGTCTGATCTATTCCTTCTATAGTCCACTATAAGCTCCTTGGTCTTATTGGTGTTAAGGACCAAGTTATTGTCTTCACGAAAGCAACCGGTCCACCTCATCTCTATAGGCAGACTCATCCCCCACCCCTGGAGATGAGTCCCACCACTTGTATCATCTAGCCATGAGTGGGAATGCAGTCATGCACATAAAGAGTATAGAGTAAAGGACTCCACACGCAATCCTGTGGTGTACCAGTGTTAAGAATAAGGGCTGAAGAGATATGATTACCTAATCTAACCCTCTGAGAGCAGCCAGAAATCCATAATCCAATAATGGAGGCAGACAATCTTAAAAAGGTTTCTTATAATTAATTCCAAAATCCTATTTCAAATTCATCTGGACCCTCAATCCATTTGTAACTTTATAAAACCAAATTCTAATCAACCTTTTGCTGTTTATTCCCCCCCTCCAAATTATTGAAGTCCTTAAATTTGCATTTAAAACTTCTTTTACTAACGATTGAAGGAAATTCACCCAGAACTGTAAAATACTGATCCAAAAGTTCCTAATAGCTGAAAAGCAGTCAACAAGCAATTTTGAAAGTAATTAGAAAAGGAAGTACACAAAACTGGTGTCTTTTTAAAAGGCACTGATCATAGTTTGAGAAAGATGGCTGTTCTCTCATCTCGCAGAGTTCTAAAACCACCAGAGACCACTATCTTGTGGTATTCTCACGAGGAACAGCTGTATGAAATACTTGTGGGTGATCACAACTCCTTTCCTTACCCAGAGGTGAATTACAAAGAGTTGATCTACTCACTAATTCTTCATTCAGCTGATCATTTGCTCTGTATTCTGCTACCAAAACAAAAAAACAAACTATCCTTCAGAAGTTTCTTAATTGTCATCCACACCCTTTTTTTCATAAGCTGATTTTCTGTCATCTGTTTCCTGCTATGTTATCCACCCTTTAAGTCACTGGGTTTAATTTTATTTGCTAAAAAATTGGCAGTGCCAACTGCTGTCAAGGGAGTTGATGTCTCTACAAACCTTTCAGGAGTCACATATGTGTGACTTTCAGGTTATATTGTGTACCAAATTTTAATTGTTCAAAATAAGGAAACTACATCCTAAGGTAGTTTTTTTTTTTTAACTGCAGTACTGGATACTGGCTCAGTATTCAATATTTTTTAATTGGAAACTGCCTTATATAACCAGGAGGCCATTGCTTTTTCTAGTTGACTCTTGTTCCAATGACTGACCCTTGTTCCAATCATGTTTGAAGTTCCAGAGAGAGAGAAGAATGTGTGTCAGTCCATTCTGGAGATATGAAGTCTGGAAACCCAAACTCAACCAGTTTAATCTGCTTATAAATAATCTTTTTTTATTTCTGCAAAACATCGATCCATAGATCAGTCAAACGGTCTGTGCTACTTAAGTCACTAAAAACAGCCAAGGTTGAAAATAACCAAGCTTAGCATGGTGTGTAAACAGGGGTGGGCTTCAAAAATTTTAGCAAGAGATTCTCTGCCCGATTACTGGGCATGGCCTAGTCGGCCTTCTGCACCACGGCGCCGGGGGGGGGGGAGTTTTTGTCCTCCCCGGGCTCCGAAGGCTTTCCTTGAGCCTCCGGGAGGGTGAAAACTGCCTCCCCAGGCTCCGGAGGCCCTTCTAGTAGGCCCGTTTTTCGCCCTCCCCGAGCTTCCGCGCGCGCCCTGCACTTACCTGTATCCAAAATGGGCTGCGTGGGGACTCCTGGGATGGGCGGTGTTAGATAGTGGGTAGAGATGACAGGAGACAGACTTCCAAAGCAGCTCTTTATTTCAGCTCTTGTGTAAGCAACCAGCAAAGAGCAGTCTGACAGCTTGCCCTTTTATAGGGAGCTGTCAGACAGACCAGCCAATAGCGTTTGAGCTTTTTCCCGCTCAAACGCTGGACCTGGTTGGAACCATGCAACACAGTTGAAACAGTTAGAACATAACACCCCTCCCCTCCTGGATGGAGCTGTCCAGCATACGTAATCACGCAGGTAGGCGGGGCGTTATGAAGCCCTACTAGACCTGCGCAATTCAGATGGCGGTGAGGCAGCGGACTGTGCGGCCAGG
>QLTV01001468.1:1455403-1471115 GCA_003457575.1 Thermophis baileyi
GGCAGGCAGATGTCTGCCTGGCTGGTTGAAAGTGCTGAAGAAGCTAGTCACAGTTCTCCTGGCCCAAGCCCTCGTCGCCACTGTTAGATAGTGGGTAGAGATGACAGGAGACAGACTTCCAAAGCAGCTCTTTATTTCAGCTCTTGTGTAAGCAACCAGCAAAGAGCAGTCTGACAGCTTGCCCTTTTATAGGGAGCTGTCAGACAGACCAGCCAATAGCGTTTGAGCTTTTTCCCGCTCAAACGCTGGACCTGGTTGGAACCATGCAACACAGTTGAAACAGTTAGAACATAACAGGCGGGGTGGGGTGGGCGGGGCCAGCCAGGAGTGGGATTTGGGGGTTCTCCGAACTGCATAGAATCTTAGCTAGAGGTTCTCCCGAACCCCTGCGAACCCCCAGCAGCCCACCCCTGTGTGTAAATACAATTTCTAGGCTTGTGTGAAAACAATCTTGGGTGCAGAGATGATGTGCTCACAATAGTCTTTTCTCATCTATAATTATTTAAAGTAAGAATTTCATTCTGTTTTGTATCAGATTTCTTTTTCCACTTCTCTTAAAATCTGGTTTCTGTTAGGGAATAGTTCAAATGTTGGTTGAAGGAGAAAATGTTTGCAAAAGTTATAGTTTTAGGCAGAAGGATTAGGGTTGTAATAGAGCAGATTGATCCATTATACACACAGAAAAACTTTCAGTTGCATAAGAAGCATGTTTGTTTTTCATTTTTTAAATTAAGTAACTTTTGGAAATTACTATTTTCGTCATCTGTTCCATGCTTCCTCTCTGATGGTGCTATTTAGTTAAAATATGTGCAGGTAAGCTTGATAAAAAATATAAATTGTTTACAAAAGTGTATATTCACCTATGCGGATTTCATTAAGTAATAGAATGATAAATGAATTAAGACTCCAGTATTATATGTACAGCAAAGAGAGGGTGGGGGATTTTTTTTTTTTTGTGAGGGTCTACATTACCATTTGGATCAGGGGTCCCCAAACTTGGCAACTTTAAGACTTGTGGACTTCAAGTCTTAAAGTTGCCAAGTTTGAAGACCTCTGATTTGGATAATCTTTCAGGGATTAATGTCAGCTGAAAATGGGAAGAGTAAGAGCCATATAGACACCTCTCTTGCATATTCATTTATGGCCAATTTACACTCTCTGCCACTTGTAATCGCTCACCAATTGCAGGTAGTCCTCAACTTACAACCATTCGTTTAGTCATCGTTCGAAGTTGCAGCACTGAAGAAAGAGACGTGACTAATTTTCACACTTTCGACAGCATCCCCATGGTCACGTGATCAAAATTTGGGAGCTTGGCAACTGGCATGTTTTTATGGGATAGCAACAGCAATGGCAATTAGACTTACATACTGCCTCATAGTGCTTTATAGCACTCTCTGTAATCGTTTTAGCTGGCTTGCAACAAGCAAAGTCAATGGGGAAAGCAAGATTTGCTTAACGACCGCATGATTCACTTAACAACTGCAGTGATTTCATTTAACAAAAAAAAAAGGTCGTAAAATGGGGCAAAATTCCCTTAACAAATGCCTTCTTAGCAACGAAAATTTAAGGCTCAATTGTGGTCAAGGACTACCTGCATTTCCTCACTTCCACTCTTCCATTCATTCATGCTCCTTTCTGAAGTACCTTTCTGTTGTTTCATATAAGTCCGTCATCCTTTTGTTCTTTTTCATGCCTTCCATTCCTCCGATAGAAATACATTCTGACATGTACCCCAACACATATTGTAAAGTGTTCTCTTTTCATTTTTACTTTCTGCCTACTCCATCCAACTCAAAGGCTAATTCCCATTGTTTTCCCAATTATTTCTCTCCTCTCTTTTGCCACATTTGCTTTGAAAACCTTATTGGGATATAAATGCCATTGACTCTTGTGAGATTGACAGGTAAGTGACTGTGTATTATTGCACTGCTATTGATTAATTGATTTAATTAAATGAATGACAATCTTTGTTCTTTTTCCACCTTACTTTGTGACTTAGTTGCCTGGGGATCTTGGTATGATCACGTGCGACGTTATTGGGATGAGAAAGATAATCATCGTATTCTCTACGTCTTCTATGAAGACATGAAAAAAGTAAGTTCCAAGTGGTGGAGAAACCGAATCCACATAAAAGAGGAAGTTCCAAGTGGTGGAGAAATCCTTTAAGTGTTGTACAATCTTAGGGATTAAGCAAAGATCTGAATCACAGTTTCTTAATAGTATCAGTAGATAACTCCTTTCATGTCCTGGTTAAGGGGGTTTCAGAGGTACAGCATTTCATTGACTGCTGTGGAAAACAGAATGTTGTGCTAATCAGTAGCCTGACGCCAGGGATTCTGCCAGTCCTGAAACAATGCCTACAGCATCCCCCAATGTTTATACACACTCACAGCCACACCAGTGAAATCTCATGAAGCATCTAAACCTCATAGCTTGGGTGAGAATGAAAACTTTCCAATAAGAATGTTGAAATCTTATGAGACCATAATGTTTTCACAATAAAGATTATGAAATTTTACTTTCTTTTTTAAATAGTATTTTTTTTAAAAAGGATTGCAATTACAACAGTAAAACCTTAACAATAAAAACTGTTGTGATTGGAAAAAAGTGAAAAGTAGAAGGTGCAGAAAAGGATAAAAAAAGAAAGCAATAGAAAAGAAAGAAAAATAAGAATATAGTAAAGAAAAAGAAAATAAATATATAAAGAAATTACTTCCCACCTTTATCACAAGTATAAAAAAGTATAAACAAGTATAAAGAAATTTAATAACTTATTTTCTCTTGAAGTAAAACAAATTCTTCCCATATCCCATCTCTTATCTTATTAACAAATCCATAAAGCATCATCATTTCAATCCTGATGTCAGCAAAAGTCCATTAAGAGATAACAACATATTGAGAGCCAGTTTAGTCTCATGGTGAAGGCACCAGGCTAAAAACCAGGAGACTGTGAGTTCTAGTCCTGGCTAGCCATGAAAGCTGACTGGATGACTTTGGACAAGTCACTCTCTCTCAGATGTCAGGCTAAGGTGACAAGCTGTCTGGTCCATTCCTGTTGCAACCAAATGGATGAACCCTCAGTTGAACGGAAAAAACAAACAAACAGACCTTGCATTTATGGGAAAATGCCAGCAATAAAAAAAATAAGTAAGCAAGGAAGTAAATAAATAAATATCTATTTTAACTTTGATCACATAAATCTTTATATTCATTCCTTTTACTCCTAACAATCTTAATCTTTAATCCCCTCAACTAATTTTATAGAATTTGATTTCTTTTCAATTTTTATTTGTCCCTTCTCACAAGTTTCTTCAAAACTTTAACAAGCCTCTTCTGTAATTGCAAACTAGCAAAATTATCCAGGTCATTCTCTTGGCTTGTTATTTGTATATCATATTAATTATTTATTAAGACATCAACTGGTGAAAGTCCAGTTGCCTCTTGAAAAAAAGCACCTTTGGGACAACCATGACCTGGATGACTGAGAATCTTCATAGACAGCATCCCAAATTGTTTTTCAATTTGCTTGTCCATCATACCTAAAAGAAAAACTTCAGGTTTCATTAATGTTAATATAGTTCGAAAGAAAACTTTAATAAAATGATGTATTGTTGGTACTTGACCTCAGATAGACTAGCAAAAATATATAAAGGGATTTCTAATAAGTGCTGGAAATGTAGTCAAAATCTAGATTCATTTTAACATATGTGGTGGTCTTGCAAATATGTGAAAACATACTGGATAAATATAACAATGACAATGCAAAAATATTTAGATACAATTTTTTTTAACATTCTTGGAATTGCAGTAAAAACTTATTTTGCTAAGGACTAAAAGAAACTCACCCAGTGCTATCAAATATGTCAATCCTAAGGTTTCTAATAGCTGAAAAGCTGTTAAAAGTTAGCAGT
The DNA here is from genome assembly GCA_003457575.1 of Thermophis baileyi. Taxonomy (NCBI): domain Eukaryota; kingdom Metazoa; phylum Chordata; class Lepidosauria; order Squamata; family Dipsadidae; genus Thermophis; species Thermophis baileyi. The sequence continues at coordinate 1,459,318 of QLTV01001468.1, forward strand.
ATTCCAATATTTGAGAGGTTGCCACAAAGAGCAGGGGCTCAACTTATTTACCAAAGCATCTGAAGGCAAGACAAGAAACAATGGATTTTTAACTAATGAAGGAGAGAAGCAACCTGGAATTAAGGAGAAACTTCCTAACAGTGAAGACAAGTAACCAGTGGAACGGCTTGCCTTCAGAAGTTGTGGGTGCTTCATCACTGGAGGTTTTTAAGAAGAGACTGGACAGCCACTTGTCTCAAATTGTATAGGGTATCCTGCTAGAGCATGGGGTTGGGCTAGACTTTCAAGGCCCCTTCCAATGCTATTCTGATTGATTGATCCCAAAAGTGATATGTGAACCCAGTGTCCTTTCAGAAGTGCTGACGAAGAGAACGTGGCTTTTCTCTTGTCTCCCAGAGTTCTAACCTGACACATCTCAAACATATCTTTGAAATCTAGGAACTATCATTTTCTTCTCCAGCAGAAAAAATAATTAAACTATTTTATAGAATTTTTTAAGGGGAGTCTCCTACACTCCAACTGTGTGGCCCCTGCATACTCTTTTGGATGCCAGCAGCCATGAGAATGAGACTCAGTTCCAAAAATTATTTCTTCACAGTACTAGTTAAAATGGAGAGCTTACTCATTATTGAACACTCTTTACCGTTTCAATCCACACCCCTCTCCCATCTGTGACTTGTCAGCCAGGCTAATTTTGGATTTAGTTTTAAATTAGGATTCAGAAATAACCGGACCCCTGGAGTACCTTTGCACTTGTGAACTGTTAGGCAACTTCAGAAGGTTAAGTACCATTCCAAGTACCCCACCTACAAACATCCTACTCTGCTTCTTCAACTCCCCTTACCCCCACCCCCAAATTAAGTGAGTGAATGGTGGCCACTTTTCTGCCAAATGACACTTGGTGGGAGAGAATTGAAGCCAATTACTTCAATTCTTGGTGGAGAGAATTCACCAATTACTGTCCTCATGTTTGTCCTACATTAAAACCCTAAGAATAGCAGCAATTCTAGTCTTGTTATAGCAATGCAAGAGCTACAACAAGCTATGCCTGAAGACTTTTCTGCAGTTGACTCCAGGACTAATGAATTGCAATCTATCTGAAGGTTTCAAGATTACTTCATAGCATTAAGGTAACTACTTTCCTGCCTGGATCTCTTGTAAATGGAGGAATTCCAAAAACTCTGCAGCTTTCACAGCAGTTGTAGACAAAATAATGTGTAAATAGGGAAATATTATTTAGACATAAAGAAGACTAAAATGATCAAGTTACTATTTTTACCCTGTTATAGATATGTTGAAATATTTTTGGGTGATAAAGTTACTGGAAATGTTTTTGAAATCTGTTTTTTCTGATTGGAAGATAATATGCTGAGTGGCTTTGCATAATTGAATTTAACTTTGTTTTAGTAACAGGAGAAAAAGGGCGGGAGGAATTCAGGAATGTCTTTGCTTTAGAGAAGTGTAAACATAGGTACATCTAATAAACATTATATTGCTTGGTTCACACATAGCACAAAGCCGAGCTTTGTAAAACCTTGATTTATTGAATAAATCACAGTTCTGAGCATTCAGTAATGTGAGCAGTGTGGTGGCCTAGAGGTGAAGACTCTTGCCTCCCCCTCAGAAGTTCAATCCTAGGCAGAAACAGATGTTTCTCTCTCAGGATGCAAAGAGAAAATATCTGCTGTGAACTCCGTGCACATACTTAACCATAATTAAGACAATCATATTACAGATTGTTTTCAACTTACAACTGTAATGTAGCCTGCCCATCATGGTTGTAAATCATGATGGTTATAAAATAGGTTGGTCACGTGACCAATCTGATTTTACAACTTTTGTTGAGGCTGTCATTAAGTGAATGCCACAATTATTTAAGCAAACCAGTGGATTGCTATGGATATGGTTTTGCTGAAAACTGGAAGTAAATGCAAAACCCTCATAAAACATAGTCATGTGACCACAGGACACTATCAGTGGACATAAATATAGTCTGGTTGCCGAGTGCTCAAAATTCAGTCACATGATTTTGTCCTTTGTCTTTTTATTAGTCCATTCCTCCTCTTTCCCAGCCTTCACATCTTTTCAAAGTGCACATTTACCATAAGAAAATGCCCATTTCACATTGAAGTTGTTCTCACACATCTGAAATCAAGTGTTGCTTCCTCCAAGTTAGTGTCCAGGACAATTGTGAGATGCTAGGAGAATAATATAGATAAAATAGATCCAAAGATCATCTGATTTGACTTCTGGAGGTAAAACTATCTCTCCATCATTTTCTGCATCCTCTCATCAATCTGTTCAGCATCTAAGAGCATGCAGTGAATTAACTTTACATTGCTCACATTGTGGCCTTTTTCCCATCCATGCCTATCTTCTGCCAGGATTTAGCCCGTGAAGTCCATCGTGTAAAAGATTTCCTGCAGGTCGACTTGCCTGAAGACATTGTTCAGAAGATAGCGCACAAGGCATCATTTGAAATCATGAAGGAGAATCCCATGACAAATTATGAAACCGTACCCAGTTCCATCTTTGACAAGTCAAAAAGCACCTTCATGAGGAAAGGTAAGATCAAGAACCCAAAATGATGTTCTTTTATTTGTAGAGTGACTTTCCTCAAAATAGGAAGAAAACCAGACAATTTAAACTAGTTCTAAATTAGGAACCTTTATATCTGGAATAAGGAATGTTTCGGTGGCCGTTGACACTGAAGATTTTTGTGAAGGTTAAGGGCTACAGAATGGATGAAAATCCAGTCAGACATGGAGATGTGACTGCAATTCCTTGTTTTCCCCTGAATTTGAGGGAAGGAAATAGAGTGGGAAGGGCTACATTCATTCAGTATTACTATGTTTTAGTGCCTTAATGTAACATGAAACAGTGTCAATGATTTAGGAACTATGATTTAGGTATGTGCTGGAGGCTTCAGGAAACAGTTTTGGGGCAGTAAATTATCCACCTATTTTTATGTCAAATCCTACAGAGTTTCCTTATCCATGGTCCAAACTTTATAGCATCTAGCCTTTGGGAGGGTGTGTGTGTGGGTGTATGAAGCTGCCATCCCATTCTTGTCGGAGGCACTGTTTAAGACACTTCTGGGTTAAAAGAATTATCTGGTGACATCACCATTGCCTGGGGAACGCCCATGGGGGCTCCTTTCATATTCCCATCAAGGAGCTGAAGCAAAAGACAGGGGCTCACCCTGCCAGGCAGCAGCACTTGGGTCTCGAATGCAGGCTTGCTAATCTCCAAACCAGCTTCTTAACCATGTGAGCAACTGCACTCCAGATATGTCAAGCTTTTCAGAGGACTTGATTTGGGCTGCCATCTTGTTAAACTTTTCTTGGGAGTAAGTTGCTCTTGTGAATGAATATGCAGAGGAAGTCTAATGCTGACCCAGAAGAACAAGTGAAATTAACTATGACACAAATGTTATACACAAAACCAAAGCATATATGGAAAACCATTCTGGCATCATGTCTATGGAGATTCTCAGTCATCCATGTCATAGTTATCCCAAGGGTGCTTTTTCAAAAGGCAACTGGAAAGTTGCCTTTTGAAAAAGCATCTTTGGGACATTCAGAAATCATATGATGTATATGAGAGATGTTCCAGAATTTGTTTTGCTTTTTAAAAAAAATTTTTTTTGTGAAGAAGCAGAAGCAGGGTAACTTCATCACTGGGCCCCTACTACAAAGGAAAAAGGGAAATGTAGAAGGTCTTCTAGAAAACAAACCTACCAATGGATCAATCCTGATTTTTCTTCTGCCTTCTTCAGAGAAAGCTGGAGAGAAAAGACACCTACCTTTTATCAAAGAATATGGGTGGTGATCTCAGATCTTAGGAGAGAATATGGTGGAATGGAATGTTCAGATGTGACCTAAGGCTTTTCTTAATCCTGAAATTCCCCCTAAGTTTTTTTTTATTGTTGTTGCATTTCTCAGGTACAGTTGGTGATTGGAAGAATTATTTCACAGTGGCTCAAAGGGAGGTATTTGACACACATTACCAGCAGAAGATGAAAGGGACAAGTTTATATTTCCAGGAAGAATGACAGACTCAGGAAATTATCCTCTCTGGGACGTGATCAAATAGTAAAATACAGTCCCTTGCAGTACACTATTGTTGCAATAAATGAGTTTGCTATTAAAAATGAGGATGCAGTGCACATATCAATATGGGAAAAATAGATTCTACAGTGGTTGAGTGATTGAGAGAAAGGACCCAAATTCTCTAGATAAAAGTATAGAAGCTAGAAATAAAGATGTTGAGAGTCTAGAAAGAGTGCAGAGAAGAGCAACAAAGATGATTAGGGGACTGGTGGCTAAAATATATACAGAATGGTTTCTGGAATTGGGTATCTCTAGTTTAATGAAAAGAAGGACTAGAAGGTGACATGATAGCAGTATTCCAATATCTCAAGGGCTGCCACAAAGAAGAGGGAGTCAAGCTATTCTCCAAAGCACCTGAGGCCAGGACAAGAAGCAATAGGTAGAAATTAATCAAGGAGAGAAGGAATCTAGATTAGAACAATTAATCAGTAGAATAACTTGCCCCCAGAAGTTGTGGGTGCTCCAACACTGAAAGTTTTTAAAAAGAGATTAGACAACTATTTGTCTGAAATGATATAGGGCAGTGATGGCGAACCTTTTCAGCACCGAGTGCTTCATGCGCGCTCGTCTGGGCCACAACCCGGAAGAGGAGCTGCCCAGGGCGCATGCCTGAAAATAAACTTCCGGTTTCCGGCGCGTGCATGCACACCGTCCAGCTAGTCTTCTGGGTTTCTGGCGCACATGCGTGCGCAACTATCAGCTAGCCGGCACGAATGCTCACGCAGGAAAACGGAAGAGCAGCTCTTCCAGTTTCCGGCACTTCCGCACGCATGAAGGCCAGCTGATCGTCACGCGTGCATGCGCGCCAGAAACCCGGAAGATGAATGGGTGATGCCACGCATGCCAGGCGACATGGCTCCGCGTGCTACTTTGGGCATGCGTGCCATAGGTTCGCCATCATGGGTATAGGGTGTCCTGCCTAAGCAGGGGGTTGGACTAGAAGACCTCCAAGGTCTTGGTTATTCTGTTAAAGAGAATTATTCCTGTACTCAGTGAGGAATTGGGGAAGGATCAAAATCTGCAAGACTGCAGGCACAAAATCAAGTGCTGTCCTTTTTGTAGATGTCACACACTGAAAGGGACAAGACTTCGATTGTGACACCATAATTGTGAGAATACTGCCCAAGGAGTCCTCGACTAACAACCATTCATTTAGCAATTGTTCAAAGTTATGGTGCTTGTGACATATGATCACTGCAGCCTCCCCATGGTCATGTGATCAAAATTCAGGCACTTGGCAGCTGGCATATATTTATGGCAGTTGCAACAACCTGGCATCGTGTGATTGCTATTTCCAACCATCCCAGCCGACTTCCAACAAGCAGTCAATGGAGGAAGCTTAACAACTGCATGATTCACTTAACAAACACATGATTCACTTAAAAATCATACCAAAAAGGTGGTAAAAGTGGGCATGACTCATTTAACTTGTTTAGCAATGGAAATTCTGGTCCCAATTCTGTCGTAAGGCCAGGACTATCTGTAAAAAAAAAAAACCCTTGCCCACTTTTTTGTAGGTTTTGACATTACCATAAATCTCATACACACCAAAATCTATACTCGTTTACCCTAGTCTGTATTGCATCCTTAGGAAAGAAAAGACATACAAGTATTCATCCTTTATGCAAGCAATGTAAGTGCCTTAGGAAACTTGGTGACACAGTAAGACTGTCCATTTCTTTTCAGCATTTTCTTCTGATATTAGCTGCAAATATATCACCCAATATAATTAATTTCCAAATTGTGCACAACTTCACTTGCTGATATGATCAATCTTCTATGAAATGCACAAGAAGAGCAGAGCCTGCTTTTCTCCTGATTATTTAGCAAAGTGGTAAAAAGAAGGGGTCCAGTAAAATTTCATTTAACGTGCTCCAGGTACAACAGTTACTTCTCCACTAAACATTGCACAGAAATGGCAATTGAAGAGAACTTGGCAACACTTATTGGAGATCTCAGATAATGTGTTGGCTAAAAAGAGAGCATTTCCTTCTAATATAACTGTAAATTATTCTGTCAGATCATCAAGAAATATAATAAGATGCTCATAAAAGAAACATTCTATTTTTTTCCAGTGGACAAATGTAAATTCACTATCTTATAGGAACATTTCTAGGAACTTTTTTGCCTAAAATGTTGAATACAGAATAACAGAGTTGGAAGGGACCTTAGAGGTCTTCTAGCCCAACCCCCTGCCTAGGCAGGGAACCCTACACCACTTCAGACAAATGGTTATCCAATATCTTCTTTAAAACTTCCAGTGTCTCCCGCTTCCGTGGCTACCGGCTGTCCGGCGACCCGCAGGCACGGCCGAACTGGGAGCATTTCCAAGATGGCGGGCTAGCGCGCGGGGCGACCCCTGTGAAAAGGTCGTTCGACCCCCAAAGGGGTCGCAACCCACAGGTTGAGAACCGCTGCCCTAGATCATTCTGGACAAATGGATGTCTAATGTCTTCTTAAAAACTTCCATGATGGAGCACCCACAACTTCTGGAAGCAAGCCATTTCACTCATTAATTGTTCTCACTGACCAAATCTTTTTGCCAAAATGTATTTAGTACGCATTTTTTTTCTACCAGTTCTGTGGGCGTGGCTTGGTGGGCGTGGCTTGGCATGGCAGGGGAAGGATACTGCAAAATCTCCATTCCCTCCCCACTCCTGGGGGAAGGATACTGCAAAATCCCCATTCCCTCCCCACTCCTGGGGGAAGGATACTGCAAAATCTCCATTCCCACCCCACTCCAGGGGAAGGATACTGTAAAATCTCCATTTCCACCCCACTCCAGAGGAAGGTTACTGCAAAATCCCCATTCCCTCCCCACCCCACCAACCTGCTTTCCAGCTCCGTTCTGTGTAGGACAACAAAAGAAGACCCAGCCAATCAGCTGGGACTTGGGAGGCAGCGAATAGATTGGGGGCGGGGCTAGCCAGAGGTGGTATTTGCCGGTTCTCCGAACTACTCAATATTTCCGCTACCGGTTCGCGAGAACCAATCAGAACCGGCTGAATACCACCTCTGGTATGTTCCTATTTATAGTTAGCCTAACTAATCCACCCAAAGTTTCTTGGTAAAGAGATGGGCAGCATACAAATTTAACAAATAAATAATACCATCTTTAAATTTTCTGTGCAAACTCATCTGAAAAGGAGTCTCTGAGTCTATAGTTTCTATTGAAGAGAGAAAAAATTAGTTACAATCAACCTAGTTGCTTTCTTCAGCAGAGAGATCATCTCCTAGATCCATTGATAGTTTTAGTATCTATCAGTTGAAGGTATTTAAATATGTTGGTATTTCCCTGACAGTTTGGAAAAAACACAAACAGCTATCACTGCCTGGAGCCATAAATTCTCAAATATTATTCTGCACTACATCAGTTGCAATGTTAGTAATTAGGATCCAGTTGCAATAAAAACAAAGTGAAGATAGATGGTGCCAGGGTGGTTATTATTGTGATTTAAGTTCTTAGCCAGTTATAAGTTCCCTGATGTGTATCTTACATTTTTCCAAAGATTGAAACCTGATATAATTTCTGTAGAGACTCACGTGACTTTGCAGCCATAAATTAGGTTTTAGTGGCACTTCCTCAGTTCTTTTTGATTTTACTACAAATGACTTTATAAATTATTAAGTGCTGAATTTCCTGGCAAAGCCTGCTTCAATCCATTAATTCAGTACTTACCTTTCGCTTTAAATAAACATTTAAACATTTGCAGATTAACATTTAAACAGTTGCATAATATCTCCCCAATCTAGTAGATTACTTATTAATCTGTACTCAGCCTATTGGAAATTGTCCCGTATCTTTTACGAGTATTTGTATATTTAAACATTAGAAAAGGCAGATTCAGGAAAAGGTCCATAGTGCAGGTATTCGGGTTATTGGGTTTCTTGCAGTCTAAATCATCACAAGATACAAAATTATATCCATGTGCTTGGTGTGGGTCCCACTGATGTCATGGGCTCCACTAGCTATTTGGTTGCCCAGGCTTCTGTTGGAGAAGACCTAGTATTGTCCTCAGGTCAAGTGGGAAAAAGTGGACAATCAGAACAGGAGTCTCCAATGATGGCAACTTTAAGATTTTTGGACTTCAATTTCCAGAATTCCTCGGCCAGCCATGCCACAAGTCTTAACATTACCAACATTGGAGACCCCTGACTTAGAAGAACTTGAAAACAGCTAAGAATGGGAAGCAGCTTGAATATATTGGTGGTGACGGGACAGGGTATTTGCAATGAATACAGTAGGTGGCAAACATCATCTGTTCTTCCATTATCTAACCACTTGGAAGTCCATAACAGCCACAGGACAGGCTGAAAGGGCAGATCAGTTCCTTGTGATTCACCAATAGACTCAAATCTATCTTCTGTTCACAACGTGAGGCGTCAAGGGTGGCCAATACATTCATAATCTGAATATTTAATGAAAAGCTTATTTTCCAGAATTTTTTGTCTGGGATTCAGTGGAAAACAAACCAAATAGAAAGTCATAGTCTACTTGGTTGAACAAGTGATAGAGGCTTGAATGTATCATAGAAGATCAGAAGAAGTTTTTTCAGAATGGCTGAAAGAGAAGTTGTAGATGAACTTTGTGCTTGATTATTTGAGGCAGTGGCCTGACCTTCTACTCCCAAGGCAAATTCACCTCTGTACCTTTCATAAAATCCACAATAAAAAAATAACTGTCCTTTACGTCCAATAAAACAAGCCAGTAAGCAACAAGTGTGAATTCTACAGGCCTTTCAACATTATATATGTTGTTACTACAACTAATTACAAGGGAATGTTTGTGAAATGGAATCAATAGGTTTATTATTCTACCAGGATGGGGAAGACAAGGACTGGCCTTAAATCATTTCAAACATTCTCATCATACTTTGTTCAGGGCACCCTTCCTCAACATGGTGCCCTTCCAGTGGTGGGATTCATCCGGTTTGCACCGGTTTGGCAGAACCGATACCTAATTTTTTGTTGAGTTTGGCGAACTGGCTCCGAAATGGCCAGACTAGCGTGCATTCATGTGCCTGCAATCCCTTGCTTGCTGCAATCTGGCTTTGCAGCAAGCAATGGGGTTGGAGGCACATGAATGCACGTTAGTCTGGCGTCTCAAAAAATCTTAATTTTAATTCAAACTGTAATAACTCAGGTCTTTAATCTGGCTTTTGTAACTGCAGCTCAGACATGCGTTTTATACAGATGCGGTAGCATTTACCAGCTTCTTTTTTTTTTTTTTTTTATAATTTTTTTTTTTTTTTTTATATAGATTTTTGATTTTGTATATTCCGAGGATATTGTACTTGTTCCAAACGATCCCTATTAACTTAGAGAAAAGTTTCTTTGAAGAGTTAAATAAGATAACAAGGGATTTTATTTGGCAAGGCAGAAACGCAAGAACTAAATTGAAACTTATGCAAGATGCAAGAGTGAGGGGTGGTTTTGGAGTACCTAACTGGGAACTTTACTATCAAGCAGCGGTATTGACATGGTTAAAAGAATGGATTTTGTTAAGAAATGTTAGATTATTAACATTAGAAGGTCACGACTTACAAACTGGTTGGCATTCATTCCTGTGGTTTGGGAAGAGCAAAGCACATTCATATTTTCAGAGTCATTAAGAAAGGAACAGTTTACTATCAACATGGGAGAAAGTAAAGAAGAAATATTATATGAAAATTCCAATGTGGCTTTCAACAATGGAAGCACTTGTACATCCGAATATAGTTAATTTTAAAAAGATTATAAGATATAAGGATATTTTAACAGAAAAAGGAGATCTAAAAACAAAACAAGACTTGGAAAAACAGGGAATCAAGACAGATTGGTTTATACATTTGCAAATACAATCAAGGTATGAAAAATATAAAAAAGCATTTACCAGCTTCTGATCCTGCTTGTTTACAGAGTTACACGCACACAATAGATCAGAAGACCTCCGGTAGCAAAATGGACAGTTCAATTTCAGAAGATAGATAAGGGTCCGCTTTCTCGATTGCTTCTCTAAATAACTTTTTTTATCTGCAAGTAGAAAAAACAGCAGAGCCGGGTGGGGAACAGAAGAGTTTGAATCCAAGCCCTTTGCTTCTTTTCGTGCTGATTTCCCAAATGGAGAAGAAGTAAATGACATTACAATTTCGCTCCATTTGGAAGTGGTACAGCCCACTTTATGACTTTCAAACTTTTTTTTGGTCACATTATTGAATTGCATGTTTAAAACTGGCATTTTTGAATCAGGCAAACCGAGCTTTTTTCAAATTTGATTTTTCAAGCTTGGTTTTTTTTTTTTTCTTATTTATTCCTACACACCCATCCTTTTTTGCTAAGAAGGAATACCTCTTCCTCTTAGTTTTGCGATGTAGACGCAGGGTGTGTTGAGAGTTTAGTTCACACGTTTTGCATGCAACGCCTCCTTTCTCTGGCTTAATCTCTCCAGACTTCATTCCAAACCCCTAACTGCAGTGTCTAAGTAAGTGTAAGTACCAGAAACTGTCATACTTTAAAAAAAATTATTTAGACTCAAAATAGTATACACTAATCCAGGAGCTGGGAAAACCCCCCAGTTTTTTGAGACGCCAGACTAGTGTGCATTCACGTGCCTCCAACCCCCTTGCTTGCTGCAAAGCCAGACTGCAGCAAGCAAGGCATTGGAGGCATGTGAATGCACGCTAGTCTGGCCATTTTGGAGCCGGTTCCCCGAACTCCACAAAAAATTAGGTATCAGTTCTGCCGAACCAGTTGTTAAATTATTTGAATCCCACCACTGTGCCCCCCATATGTGGTGACTACAGTTCCCAGAATTCCCTGCCTGGTATCTGGAAGGGGCAAATCTAAGGGTTACACAACAATTCTATAATTATTCTGGGGAGGTATCATGTATCAAAGTAGGATACCCAACCTAGGGGACTCCATTGTATTTTGGTCTGTTTCTCTACCTCAGCAATTTTAAGAAGTGAGGACTTCGTCTCCCAGAATTCCCCAGCCAGCAGGAAATTCTGGAAATTGAAATCTAAAGTTGCTGAGATTGAGAAATGCTGATTTAAATCGTACTCTAGATTTCATTTTAATCTTGTACTAGTTTGCATGAAAGAGGGTTAACTTTCCTTTATACATAAGGCTCAAGTATACAGAGAAGTAGCTTTCCTCATTCTATGTACCCCACTTACAAGAGCATTAACTCCCAGAATCCTCAGAATGGTCAGACTGGCTGAAGAATTCTGGGAATTGAAGTCCAAACCTTTGTAGGATGCCCTAATTGGGAAAGCCAATTGTGGGAAGGAATATCCATCTGGTTCAGTTCCAAGCTGGGAGAAAGACACTGGAAACATGGAGGCTGATTGGAAAGAAAGGTTTATTGATGAAGCAGAACCATGTGTGATTCTGGGCAGCTGACAAAATGGAGTTGAAAGTGGGTGGGTTTTTACACCTTCTTTGGGCTTTGTATTTGAGCTTTCTGTTCCTGTGCAGAACATGTCCTTTAATATTTTATTGGCTGTTGTCAGATTCCTATGGGGTCATGTAGGGGTTATATAGGGGTCATAGCTGGCTCTATAGAGCCGAGGTGGCGCAGTGGTTAGAGTGCAGCACTGCAGGCTACTTCAGCTGACTGCTAGCTGCAGTTCGGCAGTTCAAATCTCACCGGCTCAAGGTTGACTCAGCCTTCCATCCTTCCGAGGTGGGTAAAATGAGGACCCA
>QLTV01001468.1:1494297-1507297 GCA_003457575.1 Thermophis baileyi
AAAGAGTTGGGAGGCAGGGAGGGTGAAAGAATGCAGACGCTCCAGAGACCGTGAGAACCAAGATCCCACCAAGGACACTGCTGCAAGTGTCCGACAGAAAGTGAACAGTTCTCAAAACAAATGGATGATTCATAATTGGACAATGTGACCAAAGTGGGATGGGGAGAAGAAGAAGCTACTGTTTAATTATACAAGCATTGTATGGGAAAAACTAGAGTTGGTTTTGATTCTTCAGTGCCAAAATGGTGTATCCAATAAAGTTTTGCTTTTGGGATTTACAAGTTCCTGAGAGTGTCTACTTTTCTTGGTTCGCTAGTCAGACCATTGACATTAAGCCTACTCCAAGAGTGTTGTGAGGAGAAAGAAGGACGATGTCTGGGACGGAGTGGAAGGCAGAGATGCAGCCAAGGCTGGAGCAGCCCCTTCAAAAGAAGCGCTGGTGAGGACTCTGGTGAACACCAGAGCTCAGATGGTCGTGACTCGATCCAAAGGGCAAGCGGAGAAAGTGGAGCAGCCACCAGCGCGAGAGGAAGGAGTTGTAGCCGGGGGGGGGGCTCCTCGAACTGAAGGAACCGTGGCAAGGCAAAGTGAGAAAGGCCACCGAGACAGAGTTCCCTTTGATTCCACCAAATGTGGCTGTGACCTGGGGATCAAAGTGGAAAGCCAAGAGAGCCATGGATTGGGATGAACTGGAGGACTGGAAGTATCTGACAGCATGCCGCAGCCCTTCAACTGAGCAACTGAGAGAAAGATTTGTCAAGATGGAAGTGTGTGGAGCGGTGTCGGCTTACCAAGCAACCCATGATGACTGGACCGGCGGCCCAGGAACTGGGAGTCCCCAAGGGACGACCATCCCTCCTCAGGTGACCCTGAGACAACCCCAAGTGCCTCAGGGTGCCGCGGGACTGCAGGCGCAAGTGATCCCACAAGCAGTAGGGGTGCCACCAGGTTATGTGCTGGTCCAGGTCAAGCGAGAACCTCCTCCTTTGAGAGCAACATTTAATGGAAAACCAGAGAAGTTAGCCTACTTCCTAAATCAAGTCTGGAGCCATATGGATCTGTATGGGGCTGACTATCTGGATGTCATTGCATGTGTGAATGCCATCGCTACAAGACTGGAGGGGGAGGCTGTGGACTGCATGGTGTTCATCCATGAGGAAGAAGCTCCAGAGTTGGGAAACGTTGATGCTTTCATGGAAGAGCTTTGGGTCAGATTCAGACCCGCCGGGCTGAAGCAGAGACCCCCCCAGGGAGATGGAGTAGCTGAGGAGTTTCATAGACAAGAACCTGGCTAGAGATCCATTCAGCCAGCAAAATTCCAGGTGGCAGCCCCTGTACTTTTCAAGAAGGATGGGTCCATGAGGCTGTGCGTGGATTTCCGTGGAATTAATGGGATGTGCGTCAAGAACGTGTACCTCTTCCCCTCATGAAGGACATGCTGGGATAAGTATTCACCAAGCTTGACTTGAGCGAAGCGTATTACCAAGTAAGGATTAAAGTGGAAGACAGCTTTCAATTGCCTCCTGGGATGCTACCAGTTCCGGGTGATGCCGTTTGGGCTGCAGGAAGTCCCAGCCATAGTCATGCAATTAATAAACAAGGTGCTGCACGAGCATCTATATAAAGAGGTCCTAATGTACATCCTCATCTATAAGAGTAGATGAGGATGTACATTAGGAAGAACATGTGAAGTTAGTGTGTGAGGTGCTGAGGAAACTCCTAGATGCTAAATTCTACACCAAACTATTGAAATGTGACTTTCATAAAACTAGCCTGGATTATTTGGGCTATCAGGTGTCAAGTAAGGGGGTGGAAATGGACCCCGGGAAGGTGAAAGCCATATTGGAGTGGACGCCTCTTGAACCAGAAAACAGCTGGAAAGTTTCTTGGGCTTCGCCAACTTCTATAGACAGCTTATTCCAGCTTTCACCCAAATCACTCTGCCAATTACCGAGCTACTAAAGATGGGTGAAGGGGGAGTAAAACCCAAGCCCCGCCAGCAGCTGAACTGGACCATGGACTGCAAGAGGCTTTTGAGAAACTCAAGTGCCTGTTTGAGGCAGACCCAGTCCTAAATGCACTCTCCCGGATGCCCCAATACTAAAGCACCTGAGAGGAAATAGTTAACTCTATCATCCCCTCTAAGCAGCTAGCAGCCAAAACCTCTGAAAGGTGATGGCCACTGGATACTCCCCATGTCCCTGGCAACTCATTGTCTGAGAGAAGCCCTACAGGAGGATGAATGATTCCAAGCCCATCGGGATGAGATGACAATGAGGGAGAACCTGGCCTGGAAGGGAGACAAACTGTATGTCCCGGCCAGTCTGTGACACCAAATCTTACACCGAAGCCATGATGTGAAATCAGCTGGCCACTTTGGCTTTGTAAAAACCCTCCACCTGGCCAGGAGACAGTTCTGGTGGCCTAAAATGAAGAGAGCTACATGATAAGCTGCCCGATGTGTGCATCTGTGAAATGAATGCCAGGAAAGAGCCCTGGGTTGCTGCAGCCAGTGGCTGACCCTAGCCAACCATGGGAAGAGATCACTATGGACTTTATTGTGGAATTGCTGGAGAGCAGGAGAAGCACAGTGATTTGGACCATGGTCAACTTATTTTCAAAGCAAGCCCACTTCATTGTGTTCCCCAAGCTTCCATCAGCTCAGAAGCTAGCTAAACTGTTCGTACAACACATCTACCAGTTGCATGGAGTTCCAAAATGCACATCTCAGACTGGGGGGTTGCAGTTCACTGCAAAATTCTGGCGGGAGTTTTTAAAATTAATAAGTTCCTCCCAGGGGCTTAGTTCCAGGTTCCATCCAAGCACTAACCGGGCAGTAGAGCAGGCCAACGCAATAGTCAGGCAATATTTATGTTGCTATGTGAACTATCAGCAAACAAACTGGGTGAAACTCTTGACATTTGTAGAGGTAGCCTATAATAACTCAGTTCACAGCAGCACTGGGTTCACCCCATTCAATGTGGCTACAGGAATGGAGTTTGTGCCCATGCCAGAGCTTCCAAGGGAACCTCCCTCCTCAGTAACACTAGTGGAGTGAATGGATACCCAAGAAACGCTTGGGGAAATGTGCAGAAAGCTTTAGTGAAGGCGGGAGAGTCACAAAGGAAACAAGCAGATCGGAAGAGGCCCCCCTAGAGAGAGTTTAAGATCGGGGATAAAGTATATATTTATCCACGAAGTACTTGAAATTAAGGCAACCCTGTAAAAAACTGGGTCCTAAATACATAGGTCCTTTCTTGTGTGCATCATCAACCCGGTCACGGGGGAATTAAAACTGCCAAAAATACTAGGGAAGGGGTTCCAGCGCAGTTTGTTGAAGCCTGTTAAAGGCTCTAACTTGAAACCAGTTGGAAGGGAACTACCACCCTCTATTTGGGTGAGAGGAGAGAAGCACTATGAAATTAATAGAATTCTAGATTCAAGGTACTATAAAGGGAAATTGCAATATCTGGTACAATGAAAGGGGTACCCGATGTCAGAAGCAGAATGGGTGAAAGAAGAGGATGTTAACACTGATAGGTTAGTGAGAAGATTCCATGCTAAGCACCCATGAAAACCAGGAGGGGGAGTGAAGGCTCAAGGAACATGAATAATGATATTAATCTATGTTTGATATCTTTCCAGGTCTCCCCTTCTTCCCAGGGGGTCAATTTGTCAAGGTTGAACCGCTTTTGAAACGTTTAGGTCTTATCGCTATTCAACTTGCCAAAGAACTGGGGGGAGGGAAGGGTGAAAGAATGCAGATGCTCCAGAGACAGACCGTGAGAGCCAAGATCCTATCAAGATCACTGCTGCAGGTGTACAACAAAGAAGTGAACCATTGTCGAAACAAACAGACTATTCATAATTGAACAATGTGACCAAATTGGAGTAGAGGAGAGGAGAAGCTATTGTTTAACTATACAAGCATTGCAGAGGAAAAACCAGAGTTGGTTTTGATTCTTGGTGTAGCCAATAAAATTTTACTTTTGGGATTTAGGAGTTCCTGAGAGTGTCTACTTTTCTTGGGTTCACTAGTCGGACCAGTGACATAGGTACAATATAAAGAATTGTGTATTAAATAAGATAGAAGTTGTTTTAAGAAGCATAGACCTAAAGTGATCAGAGAATCCTCCCTTAACATAGGCAGTAAGAAAATAAGAAACAAAGTCTTAGGATTAAAAGTACAGGTAGTTTGGTGTAATGGTTAAAATGTTGGGCTAGAAACAGGAAGGTCATGAGTTCTAATTTTCTTCAGGTGTAAAAGCTGGAAGGTGACTTTGGGCTCTCTCTCTCAGCCCAAACCATCTTACAAGATGCAAACTTATTCAGGAAAACATTTCCCGAGTCTCTGCTGCCTAGAAAATGTGCACATCATCAAATTTCCAGTCCTTGCAGAAATTTTAGGAAACGAGAGAAAGTGGGTGGAGACAGACATGAATGTATATAGTGCAGGAAGAAAACTTGACTGATTCATAAGGAACTCTGGAGCAGAATCTTTGCAAAGCTGGAACACTAAATCCCAATTATTTGTAGTCATATCTCTGCAGATCCTCCTCTTATAAGCTCCCTTCTCCTGCCTTCTCCACTCAGTCATGGAGTATTTAAGAAGAGCATTGGAAGAGTTTGATCCTAAGTTACTCAAACGCTCAAAGCTGGTGGAAGTTGAAGGAATCTCTTTACTTGATAGTACTGCTGCAAACCTGGAGCTCTTAAGGAATTTTAAAGCCCAGCCTGATGACCTTCTCATTTGCACTTATCCCAAAGCAGGTAAGTGGGGAGGAGACATGGAAGATCATGATGGAAAATTTTGGGGGAAAGAGATACAAAGCTTAAATTAAACAAGGAATAGGAGCCAAATCTCTAGCTCAATCTATCTGTTCTATTCATTCCTCATATCAGGGACTACCTGGGTGCAAGAAATAGTGGACATGGTGCAGCATGGAGGAGACAAACAGAAATGTGCAAGGGCTCCCATATATGAACGGATTCCCTTCATAGATTTGTTTCCTATAAAACCCATATCTTCAGGTGAGTAGCAAGGTACTGCTTCATGGAGGTGATGGGAAAGGTTTTCCTTTCCATGAGCCTGAATTATGTCCATCCATCTCTCTCTCCCCCCCCCCATGTTGCAGGTTTGGAAATGGCAGAGGCAATGCCTTCCCCGCGCACCCTGAAATCTCACCTCCCGGTCCAGCTTCTACCACCTTCCTTCTGGGAACAGAATTGCAAGGTTAGAACAACGGTTGATAGAATCTCAGTTTTTCAAGGTAGACCTAATAAGGAAACGAAAGTCATGCAGGCCAATCCTACCTTTGTTATAAGGTTATGGCAACAAAATCTTGCAAGTCTGAATGCACTTCCCTCTTCCCTTCCTTTATCTTCATGAGAACTAGGGACAGTCTTGTCTGAGATGTTTTCTCAGGTTACAGTTCTGGTCCAAACTCATGTTTCTTTTATCTGACCAATATCTTTTTTCCCCGAATGCCATCACTCTGCTAAACAAATAATTCCCTCACCACTGTCAAACTATTCACTAAGGCTTCATAACTATTACTATTGGTCTTCTCATCGTTCCTATCACCTATCTCCTCCCACTTATGACTGTATGACTGTATGACTGTATGACTGTAACTTGTTGCTTGTATCCTTATGATTTATATTAATATTGATTGTTTCCTGATTGCTTATTTGTACCCTATAACAATCGTTAAGTGTTGTACCTCATGATTCTTGACAAATGTATCCTTTCTTTTATGTACACTGAGAGCATATGCACCAAAGACAAATTCCTTGTGTGTCCAATCACACTTGGCCAATAAAGACTTCTATTCTATTCTATTCTATTCTATTCTTTTCTCTACTATTTTATTTTCTTGGTAGAGGATCTTCCTCCTACCTTCAAGGTCATTCCTTCCACCCATTACATGGGTAAGCAAATCTTAATTCTCATCTGAATTCAGCCTCGGTTCCTTTTTCAGCTTCCTAAATTAAACCAAGAGTGTATATGATCATAAGAAGAAGATATGTAGGAACATAAAAATGGAAGGCTTAATAGGTTTGAAGTGAGTAGATGAGAGTTTGGAGCTTGGACAGATTAGGATCATTTTATGTGCTGGAAAAGAGGCAGAGATAGGAATAAGGCAGAGCTAGATGTGTGTTTGTGTGTGTATGATTTGATTATTTGCCATCAAGTCTGTGTCAACTCTTAGAAACCACATAGATATATGTATGCATGAATATGAAAAGCTTATCCTAGAGTCTTTATGATGAGGTCCTTGCTGCTCTCTGAGCTTGCTTGTTTTCTTGCAGACGTTTCTCGTTACCTAACTAGATAAACATCATCAGTCTTTATGATTTTCTACCCTTTCTGTAGGTCATTTACGTAGCTAGGAATGTTAAGGACACCACTGTTTCCTACTTTCATTTTCACCGCATGAACCAGGGGATGCCGGAGCCAGGGAACTGGGATCAGTTTTTAGAGAACTTCCTTACAGGAAAGAGTAAGTGGAAGCTGCAGAAATAATAGGAACGAAAAGCATGTGGGAACTGACTGCTTGCTGAATTCCTAGCAGTAATATGTCATCATGCCATCACCATCAATTTCTTTACTTATTAAATTTACATGCCACCCATCTCACCACTAGACGACTCTGGATGACAGTCACCATCGGGCCTACAGAAAACAAACTTCTACTCTTGAAAAAAGAAGTATGGATCTCCTTGTGCCAATGATAATTTTGTGACGCTGGAAAAAAAATTGTTAATGATTTTTTCCCGCTTAAATCAGAGAAGCTGTGTGCCGTCGCTTCCCCGAGAACTATAGTTCCTATCGTTTCCAATCAGGATAGTTCAACACCCATGAATGCCATTTTGAGGGGAAAGCTGGTAGAGCCTAGAGTTATGAAGCAGAAAGGAAAGAGAGGTAAATCAAGATCCTCTTGTCATTTTTTTTTTGTTTTTCTTTTGCAGTTGCCTGGGGCTCTTGGTTTGAGCATGTCCGAGGCTGGTGGGAGGCTAAGGACCGTCACCCAATCCTGTATCTCTTTTATGAAGACATAAAAGAAGTAAGCTGCTTATGCCCGCGCACATACACACAGAATACATTTGCACCAGAGGTGGGTTCCTGCCGGTTCTAACCGGTTCTTTAGAACCGTTAGTAACTCGGCAATGGCATCACGGAGCCGGTTCCGTCGGTGTCTCTGTGGGCACTGCCATCTTGGATTTTGCTTCTGCGCATGCGCAGAAGCTAATTTTTGCTTCTCCGCATGCGCATAAGCTAATTTTTTTATTGCTGCGCGCGCGCACGGTGCGACCCTGAGCAAACCGGCAGCAAAAGGATCCAGAACCCACCCCTGATTTGCACCAAACAAATTTCATACATGAGATAATGGATAACAATACAAGCTGTACTGTAGTGCCTAAGGAAACCTCATTCTGCACTGAAAGCTATCTTACAAGCCATAGCTCTTGGTAGCTCTCAGCAACAGTAACAAGAACATTTTAAAAATCTCAAAACAATAAAAACACAAATCCCAGTCTCCTAAACCAACACACTGCAATATATAAGAAACCATAAGCAGACTCGTACCTGGAGAGGGAAGGAGGATCAGCATTTTAAGTCTTCCAGAAAGGTTGGGGGGGGCTGCCAGATCTTGGGTGGGGGAGCTGCTTCCTAGGGCATGCTTCCTGGTCCCACTAGATGACATTTAAGGGAAGGGATCTGGATACACCCATCCTATTGGACATGATGGATAGAAATGTGATCCCATAGATAAACTGGTCCTGTAGCATGCAGGGTTTTAGAGATGATAATCAGCATTTTGAACCACACCCGGAAAGAAACTGGAAACTAGCACTAGCACTTAGACTTATATACTGCTTTACAATGCTTTACAGCCCTCTCTAAGCGGTTCACAGAGTCAGCATATTGCCCCCAACAATCTGGGTCCTCATTTTACCCACCTCGGAAGGATGGAAGGCTGAGTCAACCTTGAGCCGGTGAGATTTGAACTGCCGAACTGCAGCTAGCAGTCAGCTGAAGTAGCCTGCAGTGCTGCACTCTAACCACTGCGCCACCTCGGCTCTAGCGCTATATATGGTATAATATAGGCAGATATGGATAAAATACAAATTATTATAAGAGAAAATTTATACAAGGTACTCTGGGCAGGGCCCCAAGATGAGCTACAAAAATGCCCGTTTTGTTGGAGCTCAGAGCTTATTGTGGATTGCCTCTTGACTAACTGAAAAAAGAACAAGCTCCATTTTCTAACCATTTCAGTCAAGAAAGCATCAAAAATAGCCAGAATTCTCTCCATATTTGTACTAGGATCCAACCAGAGAAATCCAGAAGGTCGCTCACTTCCTCAACTTTGAACTCCCAGATCCACTTCTGAAGGAGATCACTGAGCATACAAAGTTTGAAACTATGAAGAGCAACCCCATGGTCAATTACCTCACTCTGCCTGCCTTCGTGATGAACCAAGCCTTGTCCCCCTTCATGAGAAAAGGTGAGGGTCAGAACTGAAGCTGAATTTTAACTACATCCAATAGGAGGGGCTGGTGAAGGTCTCAGGAATAGTGGCAAAAAAACTGTTGTACGAAATAGCCTTCCGGGTTCAGTTCCAAGTGGGGAAAAAGACACTGGAAACATAGAGACTGCTTGGAAAGATGATTTAATGGTGGACAGAAGCAGGGGTGGGTTCCAACTTACCTCACTGCCGGTTCGCTCCCTCCCGCGCCACGTGGGCATGCCTCGTGGGTGCACGCACGCCTCGCGTGTGCGCGCATGTGCAGTAACAAAAAATCTGGGGAAAAAACAAAGCCAAAAAGAAGATGGCGACTGCATGCACAGTGCCAGAAGTCAGCGTCTGCGCATGGTCAGAAGGAAAAAAATAATAAAAATAAATAAATAAATTTAAAAAAAAAAATCGAAAAAAATTCAAAAAAAAGATGGCGGCCCCCACGGACCGGCACCGACCGATCCGGTTTGGTGACATCATCATGACATCACCAGCGGGCTGCTACTGGTTCAGGTGAACCGGTCCGAACCGGAAGGAACCCACCCCTGGACAGAAGGACCACATGGTTTGAGGTCCCTGGGGAAAAGAGGGATCACATCAGTGGTGAAATCCAAATTTTTTTACTACCGGTTCTGTGGGCATGGATTGGTGGGCGTGGTGTGGCTTGGTGGGCGTGGCTTGGTGGGCGTGGCAGGGGAAGGATACTGCAAAATCTCCATTCCAGTTTTCCGGTTCTCCAAACTACTCAAAATTTCCGCTACCGGTTCTCCGAACTACTCAAAATTTCCGCTACCAGTTCTCCAGAACCTGTCAGAACCTGCTGGATTTCACCCCTGGATCACATGCCTCGAAGATGTTGAAGAAGAAAAGAAGGACTGAGATGCTGAGAGTGGCTGATTTTTATACCCTCTGTTGGGCCCCACCTTAAGAATTTCCTGTTCCTGTACAAGAAAAATGTATCCCATTGGCTGTCAGACTCTCAGGGTGAGGGGGTCTTAGCTAACTTTGTAGGCTTTTGTCTATGTCCCACCAGGCTTGGCTGATGTAATCTTCTCAGGTGCCATGTGGTGAGATGGCTTTGGGATTCCTATTATGGTTCTTCCTATAGATCTTTGTTATATAGAATAGACTGCCCATTGACAAAGGTGGGGGGAATGAGTGAGTTTGCTCTGGTCTTAATGGTCCATTGATAAAGGTGGGGGCTATTAAGAGTGAGTCTATTTCCTGCCTAAAAACATGTTTCTCCATTTCTCAGCCAGGGAAATATAATATTCTGCCTTTTTTAATATTTCCTAAAATATTTCATTTTCTAGGAGAGGGGTGGGTGTTAACTTCCTACAAAACCAAGCACAAAGCACAGGCATTGACTTCAGAATAGTTGTGAAGGAACACTGCAAGTTGGGCCATTTGCAAATCTAATTATTTCAGAATAGAACAATCCAGCACAGAAACTGGTAGTAATTAGTTTGGTGTGTTCAAAAATGCCTCTAGATGTACCTTTTAGGGTGTATCTTCATTTTTAATTGTTTAATTTAGCAGCATACATGAATTTGCAGAGATGAAACACCTGGTCGTACTTGATTATCAGGATTTTACCTTATATATTTTACCATTAGTGTTGTTTCAACCACAGACGATGAAGCCATGGATAGGAGGAAATGGTTGGGAAGAATAGGTGTGAAATGGTTGGGAAGAATGGTTGGGAAGAATAGATGTGGATCATATAAAAAATGGGGGTTTCAAATCAGAAATCTATTGTGCACGCAAGCGTTTTTTCTACTTGGTCCATTAGATGGCAGTCACAATTTGTGATTTCTTTTTTTTGGAAAGAAGGTAAAAAGTTGAATCTTTTGTTCTAGACGGTAGCTAGGATGTGAGTTAACAGCATAACAGAATTGGAAGCAATCTTGGAGCTCTTCTAGTCCAGGAGTCCCCATCCTCCAGGCCCTGGCCCATTACTGGGCCGTGAGCTGTTCACAACCAGGCCACGGAAGTGGCAGGCGAGTCCATGTGTGTGTATCCCCACTTGCATGAGCAGTGAGTACATGCGTTCCATTTATAAATAGAGCTGTGCCAGGGGTGGGTTCTAACTTACCTCGCCGCTGGTTCGCTTCCTCCCACGCCGTGTGGCCACGCAGTGCCGAAAATTCCCAACCCCCCCCCAAAAAAAATTCCAAAAAAAAGATGAGGGCGTCCACGGACCGACACCGACCGAACCGGCTCCGTGATGTCACCAGCGGGTTGCTACCGGTTCGGGCGAACCGGTCCGAACCGGTAGGAACCCACCTCTGAGCTGTGCACGCATGCACTGTTCTCCTCCCCCCTCCGGTCTGCAAAGCTGGAAAGATTGGGGTACTCTGTTCTACTCTAAACCCCTGCTTACGCAGGAGCCCCTATATCATTTCAGACAAATGGCTATCCAATCTCGTCTTAAAAACCTGCAGTGATGGAGCACCCACAAGTCCTGGAGGCAAGTTCCAAAGGTGTTTTTCAAAAGGCAACTGGACTTTCTTGGTTTTTCTTCTAAAGCATTTCGCTTGTCATCCAAGAAGTTTCTTCAGTTCTGAAGCTTCCTGAATGAGAAGCAAAATGTTTTCAAATAAAACCAAGACAATCCAGTTGCCTTTTGAAAAATACCTTTGGAACTTGCCCCCAGGAGTTGTGGGTGCTCCATCACTTTTGCCTTTTGAAAAGCAATCTGGATGATTGAGAATCTCCATAGATATTTGTGAAAGCAAGCTTTTCCACTAAGTAATTTTCTCACTGTCACGAAAATTCTCCTTATTTCTAAGTTGAATCTCTCCTTTATTATTTTCCATCCATTGCTTCTTGTCCTTCAGGTGCTTTGGAGAATAGCTTGACTCCCTCTTCTTTGTGCAGTCCCTGAGCTATTGGAACACTGCTATCATGTCACCCCTAGTCCTTCTTTTCATTAGACTAGACATACCCAATTCCAGCAACCGTTCTTCATATATTTTAGCATTCAGCCCCCTAATCATCTTTGTTGCTCTTCTCTTCTCTTCTTTTTTTAGAGTCTCAACTTCTTTTTTATATCATGCCGACCAAAACTGGATTCAATATTCCAACTGTGGTCCTATCAAGGGATAATAAAGTGGTATGCACACTTCATGTGATCTTGATTGTATCCCTCTGTTAATGCAGCCTAAGACTGCATTGGCTATTTTGGCTGCTGCCCGCACACTGCTGGCTCATATTTGATTGTCTGCTAAGACTTCTAGATCCCTCTCACAGTTACTGCTACTGAGCATGTATCACCTATTCCTTCCAGAGATCTCTTCCAATAGAGAAAACGTTGAACCTCTTATGCTTAATTGACTAGCACAGTGGTTCTCACAGTGGTCGGGAGATCCCTGGGGGACTGCAATGTCATCACAGGGGGTCTGTGAAGGCTTGAAGAAATGTTATGATTTATATCTTGAGTTATGTCTTGGGGCTACGTGGCCACGAATCGTGGCCACAAAAGGTATTTAAAAGGGTCTGTGGTGAAGAAAAACACTCAGTTGCAGTTTTAGAGGGGAAGACATTTTAGAGACAGAATTCAGAATGGCTGTGCCCTGAACCATCTCAGTACAGGTAGTTCCAACTTAGGACTAATTGTTTAGTGACCATTCAAAGTTATGATGGACTTACCTGGGTCTATTTGTGACCCAGATTCAAAGTTCTGATTGTGAGAAGTTTTATATCTAAATATATTTTATTTTTTATACTGTTTCCATCTTCCATTAAAGTATTAACAGGCTCCACAATGGTCTGAGAATCAGTATCTCCAAGTTAATCATATTAGCAAACTTCCTCAAACCCCAAAATAAGTTTCCCAGACAGAATTCACAAAAGGATAAAGTCTGCGAACACAAAGTTAATTAAATTAGGTCTCCCAGAGGAACTGCATGTTTGCAAGAATAAACACCCACACCAGAGGTGGGTTCCTACCGGTTCGGACCGGTTCGCCCGAACCAGTAGCGACCCGCTGGTGATGTCACGGTGACATCACAGAACTGGTTCTGTCGGTGCCGGTCCATGGGCGCCGCCATCTTTTTAAAATTTTTATTAATTTTTTTAATTTTTTTTCCGGGTTTTTTTCTTCTGCACATGCGCAGAAGCCAAGTTTCCAGCACTGCGCATGGATCGCCATCTTGTTTTTGGCTTCCCCCCCTATTTTTTGCTGGTTTTTTCTTCTGCGCATGCTCGCCCTGCCTCGCCTTCGCCACGTGCCTCCACAGAACTGCCTCCTCCTGCCTACACACAGGCAAGCATTCATGCTAGCCTACCCCCCCTCCCCACCAGGCCAGCGTCTCCCGAAGGCTGCGGGGATGGGGGGGAAGAGGGCAGACTGGCAACCTTCGTGTGGTGGTTAGAAGCCTCCCGCCCCGGCCAGCGTCTCCCGAAGGCGGCAGGGATGGGGGGTAGAGGGCAGCCTGGCAACCTTCGCGCAGTGGGTAGAAGCCTCCCGCCCC
>QLTV01001469.1:2503-61373 GCA_003457575.1 Thermophis baileyi
AGGCAGATGCAGATTTTTTTTCCCCTGAGTTTCCTCCTCAGTGCAGACAAATCTGTTCCTTCTACTGTAACACCAGTTAAAGGGAAAAGAGGCAAAAAACGGAGGAAAAGATTTACAGAGGCGATTAGGAAAACACAAGTAAGGGAAGCTGCCTGTTTCTCCCATGGCCAGTTCTATGTGGCATGCTCCAGAGTCAGTTCACCTGACAGCCTGGTCATCCTCCAGCCAGAGAGCAAAACCAGGAATGTTGTTTACAGGGAAGTCCTGAGCAATTCATCTGAGGGACGAATTTAAAGTCTATGCTATGCAAATAATGTCTTCATCTGTAACAGAAACTTAGCTTACCATCTCTAACGAAATAATACAGTCCCCTTTTTAACTACTCATTAATTTTCAAGCTTTAAGTGTCAATTTATCAAGCTCCATCACATAGTTTCGTAGCAAAGCACGGGTATCAGCTAGTTACATTATAGTATTTCCTTATACCTAAGAAGAATACTTAAGTGGACTGGAGCAAGGGTCAGAGAAGGTTATCCTGTGACTAGGGCAAGTTTTCTAAATGGGAAAGAGATAAAGGACTTATTTTCTATTCTATGCTTTCCTAGTGTATTCTCCTGTTAAACTGATGCAGCCATTCCCTAATTGCAGAATAAGAATTATGGGAGGTTTGGTGAGAGCTAATAGTGGTTAAGTCCAAAAGCTATCCAATATTGCCTTTACTGTTGTCCAGCCCACAACTGTGGAAAAAAGATGCTTCCTCTGAATTTCCATAGGTCTTGGAAAAACAAAAGCCACCTTTCCCCCTTAAAAGACCTGCTAAGGTGCCTGGAGCCTGGGTGCCTGGAGCCCAATGATGCTGGGGTTGCTTACACAAACTTCACAGAGCTGCAGTGTTTCAAAGATGACTCCCAGGTTTCAGAGGCAGAAAAAAAACCTGACTCAGTTCATGTATTAACTGATGTTATGTCATTGCAGAGGTCTGAAACTGGTTCAAAATGGGTATTGAATTTGTGTGGAAATGCTCATAAACTTTGAAATGTAAGGGTTAGAAACATCTGTAGATACCTTTCTCAATCTGGTGCTCTACCAATATGTTTTATTTATTTTCATTGATTTGTTAGAGTTATATCCTGTTTTTCTTCTGGGAGCTGAAAGTAACTTATACAAGGAAAATCTCTTCATTTTATCCTCACGATAGCAACTCTTAGAGATAGGCTGGATTGAGAGTGACTGGGTCAAATAAATGTTTACCACTAAGGTGGAGTTTGTCAGATGCCTTGTGTTATTTTCAAAGATGGTTGTGACACTTTTGGCAGAAGAAATGGAAGCACTGCAAAGGATAATCTAAACCTGTTGTGAGGGTTTAGATTAGTATTGCTGAGGGAACCATGGAAAATTAAATTAAATGAAGTCTTGGCTATCAGGGTATTCTGAAGACCAGAGGGATCCAGTCATCTTGCATATATAATAAACCTCTCTGAACTTATACGGCAAAAGGATGATAGGGATTCTTCTACTATTTCTATTCATGTGTGGATGTCCCTGAAATAAGAGGGGAGGAGTACTGGCAGGGAATTAAAGTTGGTGACTCAGCAGTGGGCCCAAGGCTTGGGTACATAACACGCTTCCCCACCTCCTCTCCCCCTGGATTGCCTTCTCCTGAAGCACACTGGCCTGTTATACTTGGACTGAATATTGCTGGTCAAAAGAAGGAAGCTGGAGGCAAGAAATCTGGGAACAGTTTGCTGTTTAGGATAGAAGGCTGGGTTCTCTAATGAGGCAGCCGGATGAAGCTGAGAGATTGTTTCCTCCCTCTAGGCGTTAGTTTGGAAGAAAGATTGGCAAGCAGATGTTCCTGAGGAGACAACAATCTGTTGATGTTTTATCATGGAATAAGCTACAGTTTTTGGAGCCAGCCTACCAAACACAAGGGAGGGCTGGCTGCAGAAGACAATCCTATACAATGAAAAGGGTCCCAAGGCTTAACTCTCTTGTAACTCGCCAAGTTACAATATAAGAAAAGTTATAGTATGCACATATTGTTCTCCTTTTTGTATGCACCTATTTGCGTAATTAATGTAAGATATGGAACTCTTTGAGCAATCTTTTGTATTTTGTACTCATATCTAATGATCTAAGTGCCAAAGCCCACTGTAACAACATTGCCAAAAAGGCACTAAGAGTAGTCAACTTAATCCTGCGTAGCTTCTTCTCTGGCAACATTACACTGCTAACTAGAGCATACAAAACGTTTGCTAGACCAATTCTCGAATACAGCTCACCTGTCTGGAACCCGCACTGCATATCGGATATTAATACAATTGAGACAGTCCAAAAATATTTCACGAGAAGAGTCCTCCACTCCTCCACTCGCAACAGAATACCTTATTCCACAAGACTTGAAATTTTGGGCTTAGACAACTTAGAACTACGTCGCCTTAGAACCGATCTAAATGTAGTTCATAAAATTATCTGCCACAATGTCCTACCTGTCAATGACTACTTCAGCTTCAACCACAACAATACACGAGCACACAATAGATACAAACATACAAACTATTATCTGCCACAATGTCCTACCTGTCAATGACTACTTCACCTTCCACCACACCAATCCACGAGCACACAATAGATACAAACTTCATGTAAACCGCTCCAAACTCGACTGCAGAAAACATGACGTCAGCAACAGAGTGATTAATGCCTAGAATTCACTACCTGACTCTGTGGTTTCTTCCCCAAACCCAAAAAACTTTAACCTTAGACTGTCTACTGTCGACCTCACCCCATTCCTAAGAGGTCTGTAAGGGGCGTGCATAAGTGCACCAGCGTGCCTACCGTCCCTGTCCTACTGTCCTATTGTCTTCATCTATCTGTATTCACTTTGATTATGTTTATGATTATACCTATACCTGCTATCTTGTACATGTTTGACAAATAAATAAATAAAAATAAATAAAATAAAAAAAATTGCATTTTCTATGTTACAGTAGCTAGAGGGTTGTTCTGCCATTGGCCTTCCTTATCATTTTTTGCTCATTATTGCTCATTATTCTTATGCAGCTGATTGAATCCTTTTCTTAGCAGGGTCATAATAGTGCAGGGTTTTGGGGTTTTTTTTACACTTTAGACATGACAGGTTGACTGTTGTCAAAATAGTAAAGTAACACTGGATGTCTGTCATGAGTGTTTTAGTTTGGATTCTTGCACAAAGATGGAGTTTGCACAATGGTCACTCTATAATTCTATGCTGCAAGGCCACCTTGACTTGTATTATTATATCTTTGGAAGGCAGTAGCTTCTGTGCTAGATTATCAATATTTATGAGTTGGGACACTTCTAAATCTATTTGAGCCTTCTTACTCTTCTTCTGGCATCACAAGAAATCCTGCCTTAAGGAAGGAGTACATCATGGACAGTTTGCAATACTAGAGCAACCTTCTGCACAGTCAAATCTAGTTCATTATTGTCTGCACTGACTTCCTATTGGTTCGCCAGAGCCTAAAATGGAGCCCAACACTTTCTGGCATTGCCAGGAACTGAATCTAAAGCTTTGCAAGCAAAGCACACAATCCACCACAGAATTATAGCCCTTCTATATATTGTGCCAGTTTGATTTTTCTCCAAAATGGAGAAAAATGTGCTTCCTTTCTTATCCTCTGTAATCATTTCAGATTTAATACTCTTTATTGGCCTTGTAATTTATGTTAAGATTATTAGATTATTTATAGCTCTCTATCAGTGGCTGAGTATTCTATAAGGTTGGGATATAAATAAATAAATAAATATAAATAAACAAATAAAAATTTGCCATACATTTTAGTCATCTTTCCATCATTAGCTTGTCCACATTGTCACTGTGAATTTGCACCTCTTTCAGTGCTTTTATACTTGCAGGGTAATTGAAATTGTTGCACTCCATTGTGGCTCCTTCACACAAAGAGTAAAAAAAAAAAAGCTGAATGAATTGTTAACTTTCAGCTCAAAGCTTCTCCAATAATCCAGCTCTTTCTGACTGACTATAAAGTGTTAGAAGTAGCATGTGGTTGCCTATGAATGTCATTATGCCAGTTATGTGCAGGGATTAAGTGTCTGGGGTGCAAAGGCAGAACTAGCTCAGGAACCAAAGAATGCCAACAATGCCAGAGTTCTAAAAGATGGCCAGGTAGGCAGGGAGAAATATGATGTTCAATGTGTTAGGTGACAATGCCAGAGATAGCTTCTATTTAATCAGGCTCTCCTAAAAGTCCTTAAAAGCCGCCCAGAGTCCCTTGGGAGTTGGGCGGCATACAAATTTAATAAATAATAATAATAATAAATAAAAAGTGATGTCAAGTATTTTACAATTTGAAGAATATTCCACATGATCTTTAAAGAAAGCAGTAGTGTTGTTCTAGGCTAAAATTCTGCAGCTGGTAGTCATCTGGACAGGTCAAGGTCAGTAGAATGCTGCCAAATGCAGTTTCTTCTCAATGCTACATACTTTGACTGGAAAATCAATTCTTAATCTGCAGATCCTTTCATCTTGGAATCTCTAAAACAGGGATCTCCAAAATGAGACATACAGTATTGACTCCCAAGGATCAATGGGACTATCCAAGGAGTCAATATTATTGTTAATAGAATTAGTTAAGTTAAATGTCTATGGAGAGTCTCAGTCATCCAGGTCATGGTTGTCCCAAAGTTCAAGTGGCAACTGGAGTTAATAAGTTAATGTTTCTTAAATTATTTTCATATAATAAATGTTTGAGAGTCAATAGACAATCTGGAACCTCATGAAAGGGTTGATGAGTTGAAGAGTTTGGGAACCTCTGCTCTATATTCCTCATGCCAGCTGCTTCCTTTCTACCAGAAATATAGAGTACCTAAGCTCTTCAACTAAGATAGATAGATAGATAGATAGATAGATAGATAGATAGATAGATAGATGATAGATAGATAGACAGACAGACAGACAGACAGACAGACAGACAGACGGACAGACAGACAGACACCAACCTTTCTTTTATCCTTCTAATAGTTATACATTTGTAATCCTCATGGGTTTTTAATTCATGGATTACTGGAAAAAAAATAAAAATAGCTGTGTTATATATTGCTTCATATACCAAAGCATTCCAAGGAAGTTTATAATAAAAACATAATCAATTAATACATTAGATAATAAACAACAATGTAAGAACAATATTCAATAAAACATACTCTTGTATAAGATCAGGAAGGGAAAAAGAACATTTAAAAAATACATAACTTTCATATCAGGCCTTGGTGGAGTTTTCAACAGGTACCAAAAATATCGTCCAATGCAAGGGTTTTCAAACTTTTTCAGGCCATAGAATCAGGTTTTTTTTTAAGGGGGGGGGAGATTCCTGATGAAAAACAAAGCTCTAATGATAGAAAATTGGTTACATTCAAATGAACCCTTTCTCCCTTATTGTTTTATTGAGTCATTTTGGATCCTTAAAATTCTGTGGAACATAATTTGATCAACTCTAGTCTGGAATGCTCATTTGGGGGATGAGCATTCCAAAGTTTGGACAAGACCTGTTGCCTACATTGAGCAGCCCTCGTAGCATGATCTTCAGTAACCAACCATAATGGAAAAAACATTTAATCAGAGTCTTAGTCCTAAGATATTAAAACCAAATCTTTGAATCATTGCAGATGCTTCAGGACAGTTAGGGGTGCCCTGGGCACAAGAAGGTTCCCCATTCGGTAACTTCTCCACTGCGTTCTGTGGCTTCCCAGGTCAAGAGCAAGGATGGTCCTACACAGATGGTATTACAATTATCTCAACGTGAGCTTATTTGATACACAAACCTGAACTTGCCTTTTCTGTGTTGTGGTCTTAATAGTCATATATCTATGGAGAGGGCTGATTCATTGTGTCTCATAAAGAGGCAAAATACATCGTCTCAAGATCTCTTATGGCTGTGATTTTTTTTGTGTTTCTAAATATATCTATTGAATTCCTCTGCAATTTTTCATATATATCAGCAGCTGTTTTATTGGATGAAGTTATCTCTTAAAGTTCTTGAGGTTGGAAGTATTTATTTGATGCAGAAAATCATAAGGAAGGATTTGTTTTATATACTGCAGCTGGGGTCATAGTTGAAAGACAACTGGTAACATTGTTCTCCATCTATCAGCAGTATAAAAGCTGGGAATTGCCAAGGCAGCATTTCTGAAAAAGGCAAGCTTCACATTGTTGCCATGTCGAAACCCATGCCTGATAATAAAGCAGTGCCATCAAAACAGCATATTGTTCTCTGCAGTCCCTCATTCAAACTTACTTCATCCTGTTTTGTGGGTTTTGATACACACTTGTATCAATACACATCCAGTTATTTCTTTTAAGAACTACACAGCCAGATCCACATGTGCAAATGGACACTTCTCAGGCATGGCAACATGTTTATCTCCTGGTTGAACGTGGGGGACATATAACTTATTTATGGTCTAAGGGGAGGCAAGTGTGTCATCTTATGAAAGCATGTGCTTTGTCCCTCTTGATTTCTAATGCTAAAGGCACAGAACTGTGAGAAACTCCCACATAAGTCTCATGGCATACAGCAAAGGCACACTGCCTGTATCTTTGGCACTCATACAGTCCATAACACACACATTCTTTTAAAAGACTCTTTGGAGACCCCTCTGCTCAAAATTGGTGATGTGCTTTCCTGCCACAGAGGAAAAAATATATACAAAAATGGTGAGCTCCAGAATTGGGTTAAAACAGTGAAAGAGAAAGATCTCTCCCCTCAAAAAAATAATAATAATCTCTCACCCCAGGAAAAATAACCCTGGAAACCCACCCATGCAATGCAGCCTATTAATACCAAAACATTGTCCATTCCCACCTTTTTCACTATTTAAATGAAGAAGTTACAATGACTAGGATAAAGCTGGGAGAATAGAACCACCAACTTTCCAGAAGTATCAGGAGAAAGCTTTTTCATACTATAGTAAAACTCTTCATATTAGTGGAATAAATGTTATAATTCCAATCCAGTTAGTTAAAGAGATAAGAACAAAATTATTGGAAAGGTAGAAACAGTTTGATAGCCAGATCAGTTTTTTTCCTTCTTTGTGTCTATTCTCCCCAATACACAGTCCTGTGCGTCAGGGAAGTTCTAAACTTCCGTGCTTGCTTGCCCTTTTTTCCTGCATGTCATCTGTTTCCTTCCTAAAAGCTCTGTGATTTTTGAATTTGGGGAAATGTCTATTGAGCTGGACCTCACAGTAAAAAAAAACACAATACCTGACTGTATGAACATTTGGAAATTTCCCACATATTGCACATACGGCCAGTCACTAGAATTGTTCATTCTCCACATATTAGACTGTCTACCGTTGACCTCACCCCATTCCTAAGAGGTCTGTAAGGGGCGTGCATAAGCACACTAGCGTGCCTACCGTCCCTGTCCTAACGTTCCCATGTATTCGTAAAATATCATGTACTCGTAACCATGCTTGTACTTCTTATATATTCACAATCATGTTTATACTTTGTCTGTAATCATATACACGCTTGACAAATAAATACATAAATACATAAAAATAAAATAAATAAAACATATACTGTGATAGAACTGAGGTAGCCCTGTTACCTTTCTGAGTAAGCTCACAGATAACGTTAAGCCATGGTTTTTAACCCATGGTTTATTGAATTGGGGGGGGGGGTGTACATGAAACATGCTAAGCCATAAGCCACAATTCACAAATTATAAATGGTTGGCTTCATAAAATATTTTGTTCATTAGAAGTATATTTTAAAAATAAAAAAAAAAACATTTCATTTGAAAAAATGCATTCCTTAACCTGGGAGTGAGCCAGAGAAAGACATGCCAAACAAATGAGCCTTCAAAAGGCTTAACCTTTAGACTGGTTTGGTAATGGGAGAGGCAGCCCTTCAGATAGGCAGAGCCCAGTCCTTTGGGGGAAAACAATATGAAGTACCGTAAATTACACTACAGCATAGTGCAATATAAGAATCCAATAACTATCTGCTTTGGTCACTCTGTATGCATATCACACTCACTTTTCAATACACAAGCTTCTGTCGTTCCACCCTTTAAATTATGTTTGAACATAACCCATACATTTTTAACCATAGGAAATCCTAATAGTGCTGTGATTTCTGGACCTAGTGCTCCCTTGAGACTAGGTTTCTCTAATCTGAAGCCTTTCAAGGGGTGCTGAATTTTATTTCATTTCAGGGGTGTTGAATTGCATTCCCATAATCCTCAGCCATATAGCCCACACATTTCAACTTGATTCATATTTTGCAGTGCTGCCGTTTTTTAAAATATGGTTTATTGAATAAGTGTCATTGGTTGGGCTCACACAGTGTACTACAATTGTAGTACACAGTGTACTACAAATACACAGAGCCGAGGTGGCGCAGTGGTTAGAGTGCAGCACTGCAGGCTACTTCAGCTGACTGCTAGCTGCAGTTCAGCGGTTCAAATCTCACCGGCTCAAGGTTGACTCAGCCTTCCATCCTTCTGAGGTGGGTAAAATGAGGACCCAGATTGTTGGGGGCAATATGCTGACTCTGTGAACCGCTTAGAGAGGGCTGTAAAGCACTGTGAAGCGGTATATAAGTCTAAGTGCTATTGCTATTGCTACACTAGATTATGGCTTAGTTCAAGGATGCACTCCCTGAAGTTTTTTGCTGGGCTCCTGCAACTTCCTTTGACTGTGAATTTTGAAAACCCAAAGTGGGGTTTTTCTACCATCTTTCACCACAGCTGTTGTGCAACCTTTCCACATACCTTTAAAACTAAAGAAAGACTTGGAAATTTGATCAAAAGCCCAGGGGGGGAAAAAAGAAAACTTGGTCCTACCCAATTTGAACAATTGCTCTATACACTCTTGATTCTCAGAAGGCAATTCCTTTCTGGCTTAGAATTGTGTGTGAATTAGGAACAATTTATGAATGGGATGACTCCCACAGACTCCTTCCTCCCCTAGTAGTTTCATGTCAACTTTCCCCCATGACCTTTTTATGCATAAAATACAAGATTGCTTGGGACTGGGCAGAACAGTTTATCCATGGGCATGCTAAGTCTATCATGGGGCTCATCAGTCTGTCTAACTAATGAGATTTACCAATGTGATTTAGACCTAAATTGGTCAGTAATGTATAGTGAGCTGACCAGGATTTAGGTTGCAGTTGTATGTGAAATATTTTCAGAAGTCCACCAGTCTTCACTCTCAAAATATTTTGGCTACAACTGCTATTTTTTTCAGAGCTGCTGACCATGAGGCAATTCTAGCCCAACCCACCCAGAACTTCTAGAGTTCTAGAAGAACTCTAGAGAAGACTGGTCTAGGACAAGGTAGGGGTTGTGCCAGATTACTCATGTGCATGTACTTAGTAATTCCTGCCTCATGCCAGGGCAGTACTTCTCCATTTAATATACTACCGTTAGTTTATGGTATATATCAAGCAGATATCTTACATATCATTAACTACAGATGGTAGAGTTTGAATCTCAGATTTATCTCATCCAAAACAGATATTCTACTAGTGAACTTAGCTCCTTCTCCCTGTCCTTGGATCAGGGGTGAAACCCGGACGCCGCCCGGACACTGCCATTTGGGTTCTTTTACCCTCTGCGCATGCGCAAAGCATTCTGTGCATTCGCAGAGGGTAAAAGAACCCAAATGGCGGCATCCAGGCGGGTGGGCGGCGCCTCGCGCTATCTTGGCGACCGGCTCTATGGCGACCAACACGTACGAGCGAACCGGGAGCATTTCACCCCTGCCTTGGATGTACATCAGCGGTGGGTTGCTCCTGGTTCGGACCGGTTCTTAGAACTGGTAGCGGCGGCGGCAGTAGGCTCAGCCCACCCACCCGGGATGCAGAAGCGATATGCGCGAGCGTGCGAGCGTGCGCGCGAACCGGTAGTAAAGGGTTTTAGAACCTAATGTACATGACTGGTGTTGAGTCTTCTGTGAAATTCATCCAAGTTCAAAGTGAAACAGGAAAGGTCTAGAGGAAGAGCTGCTTGCACATAATAATATCTGAAAGCAAGCTAGGGAACAGAGGAGGTCAGAAAGTCAGGAGGCAGATGACATCAGGAGGAAGTAAAGCAGAAAATAAGGCCAGGATGATAAAGAGCAACATCTTATATGAAGACTTTTATAGAAAATAGGAGTCAGCAACTAAGAGAGGGACAATGGTTTGTGGGAAAAGACAGATGAAATGTATTTATCTTTTATTTATTTGACTTAGATGCTGAATGGCATTTACTAGGCTACTAAATCCCTCATGCTAGTGTAAATCAGATGTAACAAAGATATTTTACAACTGTAAATCTATAGACCCCATATGATAATGTTGTCCTTTAGCTATCAGGAATGTATGCTGAAATAAATTTTATGATTGGACTTGAGAGTGCCTTAAGAGCACTCTGGCTGGCAAGTGGTGCTGCCCTTATAGTTTAATGCAAGACAATTAAAGGCAGCAATTGGTGGATTCCTCTGGCTGCATTTCCCTTCCTTCTTAGCCTAACCTGCCATTAGGAAAAACAATTGCCCATTGCTGTTCTTAACACAAGGTGGATTGGATTTGAATAATTGAGGGCAAGTGCCTGGGATGGAGGCTTTAACTGTTTTTCAAGTTGCTAAGTGACTGGCTGTCAGTACAGAAAATTTCTGGATGGTTAATCTGCCCTCAGGCTACACTATTTCTCAACACAAAATTCTTATTCTTCTGAGCATTTAAACCCATGTACCAAAATAGTCTGACAGGTTATTTGAAGAGAGTGACTATTAAGATTGTTGGGGGTAAGAGGAAGGAATATAAAGATGGTTTATTTGACCAAAATTAAATTATATGAGTATTTCTGGAAATTTTTAATGGATATTTTAAGATTTTGTTTATTTGCTATATTTCAAATTTATTTGATTAAAATTAAAATAGTTATGTTGTTGTCTCTGATCATTTTTCTTGGTTTTTTACTGATTACATTTGGCTGATGAAATTTGTGGGATTTGTTTAATGATAAAAAGTGAGATATAAATGTAAAACGAAGGAATAAAATGGGCTCATTAGATCAAATTTATAATATATAAGTTGTTATTTTTGGTAACTCTGAATGGATTTTTTCCTGATTAGAATGGAAGATGAGGTTTTAAAAACTTGTTTATAGAAAATGGGATGAGATTGTTTGTTTGTCTGTCTGTCTGTCTGTCTGTCTGTCTGTCTGTCTGTCTGTCTATCATCTATCTATCTATCTATCTATCTATCTATCTATCTATCTATCTATCTATCTATCTATCTATCTATCTATCAAAGTTATTGACCACCCATCTTATCACAGCATAACTCTGGGGGGTTTACAATATTAAAAATAGAACTATATAAATAGAATGCTACAAAACAATAAAAATACAAAATATAAAATACAAAAAGCTAAAAGATGGGGAGAGGGGAGTTGATGTGAGATGAAGAGGTTGTTTCTTTGTTTTTTAAGAGATGTAATAAGTTGTTACAGATGCTTATACTTTCTGGGAGGATAATAGGGAGTTATTTCTTTTCTTTTAATTTTTTTCTTTCTTTTTTGCACTTCTTTCTTTTTCATATTTTGTATTATCCATATATTGTAATCTTTAATAAAATTATTATAAAAAATAAAAATAGTTAGCGAGGCATTGTTGCGCTATGATTAGTGTAGGGGGTGTCAAACTCGATTTCATTGAGGGCCACATCAGGGTTGTGTTTGACCTCGGAGGGCCGGGTGGGCATGGCCGGGTGGGCGTGGGTATGGCTAGCTTGTCACTCGTGTCGGGGGCACCTGTGGTGGCCAAGTGCTAAGGCAGGACTTCCCTGAGATCCTCCCTCACTCTCATTATAATCTTCCTTCCTTCCTTCCTGCCTTCCTTCCTTCCTTCCTTCCTTCCTTCCTTCCTTCCTTCCTTCCGTCCTTCCTTCCTTCCTTCCTTCCTTCCTTCCTTTCTTTCTTTCTTTCCTCTTTCCTTATTTTTCCTGCCTTGCTCTCTTTCCATCTTTCTTTCTTTTTCTTTGTCTTTCCTCTTTCCCTTTCTCCTTTCCTGTCCCTTCTTGCATGCTCAAATGCAAAAGGGGAGACTCCTTTTGTTTTGTTTTTAGTTTGTTTGGATAGCCTATGCCAGTAAAAACGGGGTGCAGGGGGGCGCACACACCCCCCGAGCTCCGTTTTCGCTTGCAGAGGCACCGTGGGCCGGTCCTTTGCTGTTTCCAGGCTGACCCCGTGGGCCGGATCTAAGCACCCCACGGGCCGGATCCAGCCTGCGGGCCTTGAGTTTGACACCCCTGGATTAGTGGGATGTGGAGATACGTTTTGTGTTCCACAAAAGAGTAGCTGGCACAAGTCTTTGCATGATTTCTGGAATGAGCTGATGTTCTTGCATTTCTCCAACCAGTTATCTGCCTTTTTCAATTTGTAACATGTTGGCATTGCTGTCCTAATCTGGATTTTGTATCTCTTTATTGCAGATTCCAAAGATGGAGACAGGCTCCCTGGTGCGGGCTGTCTTTGATTTCTGCCCCAGCGTATCTGAGGAGCTGCCACTGTTTGTGGGGGATATCATTGAAGTGCTGGCAGTCATAGATGAGTTTTGGCTCTTTGGGAAGAAGGAAGGAGTCACAGGTACATCTAAAAGGTCTTTGGGTCAGTTCATGAAGTTGGTTGCGTCAGAACCCAAAGGTGCTTTTCAAAAGGCAGCTGGGCTTCCTTTGCTTTTTCTTGAAAACGTTTCACTTCTCATCCAAGAAACTTACTCAGTTCTGACTGAATGGTGAGGAATGGAAGGATCTGTGTTCTTTGCAGTCAAGGGATATAAATCCTTCTGTTTCCCATCATTCAGTCAGAACCAAAGAAGTTCTTGGATGAGAATGAAACATTTTCAACAACAACCAAAGTCCAGTTGCCTTTTGACCTGGATGACTGAGAATCTCCATAGACAGTTGGGGTAGAAGTGCTAGAGGAGCTGAACAAGTAAAGCTAAGTAAAGAAAAGGAAATTTCATCCTAAATAAAGATTTAAAAACTCTTAAGCCTTTCTTTACTACTCTTTAGCAGTTGAAAGATCAATCACTCTTTGATGGAAAAATTAGAAGAAGATGTGATTGGATGGATATAAGCACCACCCCAATGCCCTTTCTGCCTGGTGGTTAGTGGTAACTTTTCCTGTAGTTTTGGAACTGGAACTGAACTTCCAGTCAAGGAAACCATCATTTTCTGCCTTTAAAAGTGTCATATGTTAGACCTCTGCAACCAGCAATGCAGCACAGCCCCATTCTGGTATGCCTGAAAGGTATGCTGCACAATTTATGCTGACATAAAATTCTTTTTGGTTCCAGGACAAGAGGAAAGCTCAGCAAATGGCTATATGGATGAGACCATAGTCTCTATGGAGCTGTTCAGGAGACATTTTTATCCCCTTCCTCCCCCTTTTTTGAAAGGGTGTTTTGGTTTCTTTATCTAACACTTTTTGGCATTTCTGTAAATGTTTGGGCTCCCACACACTTCCTGATACCTCTCTGTTGTACTGTTTGGTCTTGCAATTAGAGAAATGAGATAGCTATTAATATATCGGAAGCTTGCTTCTCTTTTTCTTTTTATAATTCTTTTGTTTCCTTAACCAGTCAAATGGAATATAAGTCTCAGTATACTCAGTATGTGGGATCAGCGTAGCCACAATACCCTGAACAATTTGGGATAGTTTTTAGGGCAGTGCCTGTTTTGAAAATTAGCAAAATGACCCGAGACTTCTGACCTCATAAAAGCACAGTATCTCTCTATCTTTTATTGAAACTGCCCTTTTTTCTCTGTGCAAACCTGAAAGAAAATTATAATACTCTTGGTCAGATTTAACTTATGGGATTATTAAAGGGCATGGCTACTTATAAAGGTGGGGTATGAGTTCTATCAGAATTTTAAATTATATACATATTATATTTCTAATAAAGGAGAATATTTGTAGCTCAGGATTGAACTGAGGGGTCCTTGATGCTCTCTGAGCTTGCTTGTTTTCTTGCAGACGTTTCATTAACCTAACTAGGTAACATCATCAGTGCACTGGACCCGGGGTGGGTTCTAACTTACCTCGTTGCCGGTTTGCTTCCTCCCGCGCTGCGTGGCCACGCCTCATGGGCGCGCACATGCGCAGTGCAAAAAAATAAAAAAAAATCCCCTCCCCCAAAAAGCCAAAAACAAGATGGCGATGCATGCGCAGTGCCAGAAACTCGGCTTCTGCGCATGCGCAGAAGAATTTTTTTAAAAAATAAAATAAAATAAAATATGGCGGCATCAACGGACCGGCACCGACCGAACCGGATCCGTGACATCATCGTGATGTCACCAGCGGGTTGCTACCAGTTCGGGCGAACCGGTCCGAACCGGGAGGAACCCACCTCTGCACTGGACCTCACATATATTTCTGTTAGACTTTGCAGTAACCTTCCTCAGCCTGTTGCCTTTCAAATATGTTGTTGCTCTCGGTTATGGTAACTGAGAAGTCAGGAGGTTGAGGAAGGCTGCCTGAGGCAATGCTCAGACATGAACCTTCATTTGTACTGATCAATGAGAATATTTGTAGCTTAGAGTTGAAATGAGGGGTCCTTGGTGTTCTCTGAGCTTGCTTGTTTTCTTGCAGACATTTCAATGCCCAAACTAGGTAAAATCAGAAATGCTAGTGAAGTTACCTAGTTTGGGTAATGAAATGTCTGCAAGAAAACAACCAAGCTCAGAGAGTACCAAAGCTTCTTCATCTTCATTTGTAGTATATTCTGATGGGATATAGTAAAATATTTGACTTGCCCACTTTAGCTTCTTTTTTAACCTACCCTGCTGTTAACTCCATGAAATAGTGAGCATGTACACAGATTCAGGAACAACACTCATTAATGCATGCATACATTTTTACCTATATAAGAATTCTGAAATGTCAGCTCCCTTTTTTGAGTCCTTTTTCTTTTAATGTCAGTATTCCTGTTAGTCCCCAAGAACCAAGAAAGACAAGGAGTTACTTCTGAATAGTTTCCTTTATTGTTCTTCACCTATAGACACAATCTTCCCAGATTGTACATTGTGATGCAAGCTTATTGTATTTGCATCATGATGTTACAAGAAAAGAAGTTAGTAACAGAGTTGTCCTTGTGATATCACAAGACATATTTTATTAATTTGATGAAATCACAACTTGCTGCAGATGCCTCTGGCTTATTGCTTTCAAAAGATGGAAGAATCGAATTATGGAAATTAATCCTTAAATCCGTAGATAATCCTAAAATGGTAATGTTGTATTGTTTTGATTTTTGATATATAACAATTGTTTTATTATAAAATTTAAATTATAAAAATTATTTACAAAAAAGATGGGTGTACAGGTATTTATGTTATGAAACAGCAATTCACAATAATTGTTATTGCTCAGGAACTTAATACTAGAAAAGCAAGACAGAACAAAAATTTATGGAACTTTCTGCCGACAATGATTATTCCCAGTGTGTGTGTGTGTGTGTGTGTGTGTGTGTCCATGTGCATATGTCTGAAACAGAGAAAGATGAAAAACAGATGAAAAAAAGTTGAATAAGTGCTGATTACTAAATTAAAATGGTAAC
Organism: Thermophis baileyi; assembly: GCA_003457575.1. NCBI lineage: Eukaryota > Metazoa > Chordata > Lepidosauria > Squamata > Dipsadidae > Thermophis > Thermophis baileyi. Next base: position 18,119 of record QLTV01001469.1, read on the forward strand.
ATATGTATATCACGTTAATTTGCTGAAATAAACTGTGCCCATAAGAAGGCCATTTTGAAAAAGCTTTCCCATCTCAAGTAGCTGTATAGCAGCTATCTTTCGAGAACATAAGAAAACTTGAAGCAACCAGGAGAGGGAGCCATTCCCAACTTTTTGCATCCATCGATTGCTCAATCTTGTGGCTCATCACAGAACCAAAAATTATTTAAGATATACCTTAACTTCTCCACTAAGAGATAGGGAGAGTTAACCATCAACTGAACCATTTGATTTAATACATATATTCCAGGACCTGTTTTTAAACGTATTAGAACTAAGACAATCATTAGAGATATTGACAAGTACAGCATTATAGTTGATGTCCTGGTAGTCCCATATCTAGACAGAAAATATCAATGCTTCTTCATGGACAAAAGCTCTAGATACACTTATTATCTAGATGAATAATGACAATCACATTTCCAGTAAAAAGAACAACCTGATATGGCTGGAGGGAAGAGATTGTCCCATACAAAGGAAAAGCAACATAGTTCTCTTGTGTAACAACCATTCCTTTGATCCTAGAAGAAAGTGCTTGGAATTTTCTGTAAGGGTATTAGGAATCAAATCCTTTGTTTAGTTATATTTCAATCCTTCCATGGCTCATTTTGGTCATCTTGTTTTATGCCAGACTGGATCTGACATGAATTTGACTCCCATTTTGTTGAAAGATGCTGGGAAATAGTTCCATCATGAAGGATGGATTAAATCTAAGCAAAATAAAAGCCATACTAAACATTTCTGAATTGTCATCCAGTTACAAATGTTTGCTATTCTAAAAAAAAGAGGATTAATGTAGAAACTCACTTGGTGCTTTTATGGAATTTTCTATTTCAATTAAGAAATTTTAATTTTCCTTAAGGGTACAATTGTGATAGTGGTCAATACTAAGTAAAGTGGACCAATGACCTGGTAAACCATAACACATTTTCCTTACATTTGCATATTGTTGGTGTTACCAATGGGAGTTATCAAAGTTTATCAATTCTCATGTAGCAAAACTCAATTCACGTTTGCGGTTTCCAACAATGTACACTGCAGAATTTCTTTATCTTAGCAAGCGTAAATTCAATGAGGAAAGCAGAGCAGTGTACAAATCCCTCATTTTTACGGAATTGACAACAGAATAGTTAGCACTAAAGACAGTTTATTACACTGCTGCACTTCCCACCATTATTTTCAGTGTGAAAGGCTGGGAGAATCCTGATGAAAAGGATGGCAGCAGGATAAAACTTTGTGGTGCTTTTATGCCATAGTGAAGAAGGAAATAGATGTCAGGGGACAGAACCATGACTATAATTTCCACTATTTAGATTCCCCCCCCCCCATTCTATTGAAAATGCTCTTTGCTCTTTTCCATTTTAGGCCAGTTCCCCAGCAGCTTTGTAGAACCTGTGGATGTTCCTGTTATGAAGCAAGGAGAGAAGCTGTTTGTTTGTATCAGCAACTTTACTTCCCAAGAGCCTGGCAGCTTGGCCCTGCAGAGAGGTACTGGCGATTTCCATGCATTCCTTACTTGGGCGAAAGAGTTCCTTAATGTTCTGCTCTTCTGTAGATCTCTGTCAGTCCATCAAAAGGGATTTTCTTCTGTGTCCTTTCTCCCTTACAGTTCTAATCATATGGGCTTTCTGCTTCTGTATCTTGGTAGTCTTGCTATATTTGGAACAGAAGTCTGATAATCTCTACAGTCACTAGGATAGTTGCCATTTTCCAGCATGTTTGGTCTAGTGGTTAAGGCAGTAAGCTAGAAATTAGGAGACTTCGAGTTCTAGTCCTGCCTTAGGCATGAAAGCCGGCTGGGTGACTTTGGGCCTGTCACTCTCTCTCTGTCCAACCCACCTCACAGAGTTGTTGTTGTGGAGAAATAGGAGGGAGTATTGGATTTGTTTGCCACCTTGAGTTATTCATAAAAATAATAAAGGCGGAATAAATATAAATAAATAAATATAATTGTTTGCCAAATGCCATTGAGAGCAATCTTTGTGACTGGCTGCTTTGACATTTGTTTAGTGACAATTCGAAGTTACAGCAGCACTAAAAAAAAAGTGACTTGCAACCAGTCCTCACACTTACAACTGTTGCAGCATCCCTATGGTCATGTGACCAGAATTTGGTCTCTTGGCAACCAGCATGTAGCTATGATGACTGCACCATCCCAGGGTCATGGGATCACCATTTGCAACCTTTCCAGATGGCTTCCAACAAGTAAAATCCATGGGGAAAGCCAGATTTGCTTAACAACTGTGTGATTCACTTAACTGCAGTGATTTGCTAAACAACCATGGCAAAAACGGTCAACATCCACTCACTTAACAACCACCTTGCTTAATAACAGAAATTCTGGTCCCAATTGTAGTTGTAAGTTGAGGACTGCCTGTATAAGGAAAGGTGAAGAGGGAATGCCTGAGCCATATATTTTAATGACCTCTGGCAGGAGTAGGTTGTGGGTTAATCCTGGCTCTTCTTGACCCCTTGGCAGCTTTCAGTACCATCAACCATGGTATCCTTTTGGGTCAGCCTCAGGAGCCGGGGGTGGTGGACGGTTTACCTCCTTCCTCCAGGACTTGTCCCAATTGGTGTTGATAGGAAGCGAGAGGTGCAGGCTGCAGCCCCTGCTTTGTAGAGTGCTGCAGGACTCTGTGCTGCTGGGTGAGATCATCTGTCACCACCAAATGACGTATCCAGAGGTGGGTTCCTCCCGGTTTGGACCGGTTCGCATGAACCGGTAGCGACCCGCTGGTGATGTCACGGTGATGTCACGGAGCCGGTTTGGTCGGTGCCGGTCTGTGGGCGCCGCTATCTTTTTTTTTATTTTATTTTTTGGAAAAAAAAAATTGGGGAATTTTTATTTATTTATTTATTTTCTGAGCATGCACAGAAGCCAAGTTCCCAGCACTGCACATGCGTCGCCATCTTGTTTTCTGCTCTTTTTGGGGGGAATTTTTTTTATTTCTTGGCACTGCGCATGCGCGCACGCACAAAGTGCATGCGCGCATGCATGAAGCGCGCGCACGCCCACAAGCCACACCCATGCGCACGCATGTGACGCGCACGCATGCCCATGAGGCGCGCCCACGAGGCGTACCCACGAGGCGCGGGAGGAAGCGAACCGGCAGCGAGGTAAGTTAGAACCCACCCCTGGACGTATCATCAGTATGTGGATGATACCCAGCTGTATATCTCTATCCCAGGTGAAATAAACAATGTTATGGATACCCTTTCATGGTGCTTGGAGACTCTGGGGGTCTGGATGGGGAACAACAGGCTTCAACTGAAGACTGGTAAGACTGGCTGTAGGAAGGAGGCTCCCCTGTATCTGGGGGTTATCATTTTTAGTCTTGGATGGGGTTTGCCCTACCCGACAGACTCAGAGCTAATATGCAGATCCTCTTGGATTCATGATCCCTGCTTGAGGACAAGGTGGCAGTCATAGCGAAGAGGTTTTTGCTCAACTTCCTGTTTTGCACTAGTTATGCCCTTTCCTGGATCAAAAAGTATTTCTTTCTGTCATTCATGCCCTGGTCATCTCACATACAGACTACTGCAATGTACTTTATATGGGGCTACCCTCAGGGGTGAAATTCAAAATTTTCCCCTACCGGTTCTGTGGGCATGGCTTGGTGGGCGTGGCAGGGGAAGGATACTGCAAAATCCCCATTCCCTCCCCACTCTGGGGCCAGCCAGAGGTGGTATTTGCCGGTTCTCCGAACTACTCAAAATTTCCGCTACCGGTTCTCCAGAACCTGTCAGAACCTGCTGAATTTCACCCCTGGCTACCCTTGAAGAGTATCTGGGAATGTAGAATGTAGAGACACAAGCAGTTTTGGGTGCCTCTATGGTAACACCTTGGCTATGTGAAATGCATTGGGTGTCAGTTTACTTCTGGGTCCAAAACAAGATATTGACTGGTTGGTGTAGAAATTTGATAAATAAAATAAAATAAAAATGTGTTCCTTATCCCTGCAGGAGACCTGGTGATTTTGAATGATTCTATAGCATCTCCTTGGCTGAAAGGCCGGAGCAGCTGGGGAACCAGTGGCTTCTTCCCATCATCCTGTGTTCGAGAACTCAGCCTCTCAGGTTTTGGTCACCGATTCCTACATGGCACAACACTGGAAATGCCATCCTATGCTCTGGGTCAGGCCCGAGCAGTGATGAGCCTTTCAGCCCAGATGGAGGAGGAACTTGATTTCCGGGAAGGGGATATGATTATCATTGTTGGAATTCCAGAACCTGGATGGTTTGAAGGGGAGATTCAAGGTCACCGAGGCATCTTCCCAGAGGGATTTGTGGAGCTTTTGGGTCCCCTAAAAACCAACAATAACCCAGATGACCCAACTTCATCAGAGATTCCAAAGATAAATGGAATGAAAGATACATATCCCCAGGAAGAGCAGAAGCCGTGGAGTGATGAAGTGGCATTGCCAGGACCTTATGGGATTGCCCTCTATCGGTTCCAAGCCCTGGAATCAGCAGAACTAGACTTTGAGGTGGGGGAACGGATACGAATTCTGGAAGTTCTGGAAGATGGCTGGCTAGAGGGTGAACTTCGAGGAAAACGTGGCATCTTTCCTCACCGGTTTGTGAGGTTGGAGGAGAACTGCCTACAGCCTAGAAAGCAATGGAAATCTGGATATTTGCCAAAGGGGGTGGATTCTGTTATAGCCAGTCTTCACAAAGGAGGTTCCCCTGGCATGTCAGAGGAGCCTGGATGGAGTTCAGACTACACTGAGGAAAAGACTTGTCAACTTCCTTTGATGCAAAGGAATTCTTTGGACTCTGAAGTAAAACAGAACCAAATACCAAATCACCAGAAGGAAAGCTGCCTTGGCTCTGTTCCTTTAGAAGTGTCAGGCACTTCCTCCCTAGATTCTGATAAAACTGTCAATGGAGTTTCTTCCATACCTCATTCTCCACTTCAGGTAAAAACCCAACACTATGACCATTCGGATAAATCAGAGCCCATTCAAACCCCCAAAACTTCATGGAACCGTTTGAAGGGCTGCAAGCGCTTAGAGCAGGATGGAGAGGCTCATAGTCTGATCCGCCACAACATTCTTTGTGAGGACTTAGTTGTTTGCATGGATGATCAGCAGCAGAAACCTAAATCTCATTCTTCCAGCTTCAGTGGAACTCAGGAGAGCTTGGACATTTGGCCTGCCTGTCAAGGTACTCAGAATGAACTCTCTCAAAGTGTGGCCCATGGGGAGATCTGTGGGGACCTTGACTCAAAACTGACGGAGCAGCTGGCTCAGTTTGAACAGAGCCTGACAAATCCTATAGGCCATGGTGGCTATGACACTTTTGAGCAGGATAATGTTGCTCGGCATTTTTCCATTCTGGATTTCAATTGTGAGAAAGATATTGTATGTGGTACAGTAGAGAATACTTCACAGAGAAGAAAGGTGCTACGGCCACCCCCTCCTCGACCTGGCATTCCTGTCTCTGCCGCACCACATATGCCAGTAAGGCTCAGCCCCAGCACTGCATCTGTCTCACAGAGTATTCCACCTTCCATGCGGCCCTCCAGGCCAGCACCCCTTCCACCTCCAGGGAGCCAAAGGAAAAGCCCAGCCGCAGTTAAACAGCAGCTGGGGAGCAGAGAGAGACAAGGGAACACCGTTGAGTCTGGAAGAACATCTCCATGTCCTTTCTTATTGAATCGTATTCAGGAATTAGAGCAAGAACTTGATTTTTACAGGAAGACTCACACAGAGCTCAGTGCAACACTGGAACAGCCACAGGATGAGGCTGGACGAGCTGAGACATTAGAGAACATGGATCTCTGTAACTGCAAAATATCATCTTTGTGCCTGGAGCTACAGGAGCTGAAGGGTGAGTACTGTCAGTCTCGGTGAGGGTGGATAGAGAGGACAAACCCTACCCCACATCTACCTTTTGCATAGGTGGAATTTAAAAAGGAGAAAAGAATATATGTAGTTCAGGGTTGAAATTTTGAGTCCTTGATACTCTCTTGAGCTTGGCTGTATGCTTGCAGACATTTCATTACCGAAACAGGTAACATTATCTGTATGGTGAAATGTCTACAAGCAAACAACCAAACCTAGATGTCTATGGAGATTCTCAGTCATCCAGGTCATGGTTGTCCCAAATATGCTTTTTTCAGCTGGACTTTCTGGTTTTTCTTTGAAGATGTTTCGCTTTTCACCCAAGAACCAAACCCAGAGAGCACCAAGGACTCCACAAAGAAAGAGGAAGTAATAGGAGGCTATGTTAAATTCAGCCCTATTCTCTCACAACTTATTTCTGGTTTTTAAGGTGCACAATAATCTAAACTGCCTCTTGCTCTTCCAGGATCTTTGGCTGGGGCAAGTATTTACAGAAAAGATTTTGATGTTCAATATCTCATAGTGTCTTTCCAAAAGAGGCTTCAGGCTGGGAAGAATGTGCCAGATTGGGTCTGTACTGGGATACTTGTGGGGAAAATACATTCTAAATGTCCACTTTTCTTGCTTACAACTGTAATCAGATCAAACTGTAACTTGAGCAGTGATATTGTGTAATGCATTAGTTATAAAAAAAAATTCCTTAGCTTTTGAACATGTTGCTTACTCACTGGCTGTTTCTGTGCAACAACCATGGCGTGACAATGTTATTACCACAGAGCCACTTAACTTGTTTCAGGTGTTAAAAAATAAATATGTAACAGTAATGGGGAAGCAAATTCCTTTTACTCCTCACCCCTTTTACTCTGATTCTGTCTGTTAACAGTGAAACCCTGCAAAAAGAATGCAAACAGGTAAAGAACATGCAAGTAGCCCTCCAAAATGAATACTGTATTTAGGCCAAATGCCCAAACAACTTCTTGTATATATCCTACAACCCAGTATGAAGCAGAATGGAATAGCATTAGCAATAGCACTTAGACTTACATACCGCCTCATAATGCTTTACAGCATTCTCTGGGCGGGTTAAATGTCAGCATATTACCCCCAAACAATCTGGCTCCTCATTTTACTGACTTCAGAAGGATGGAAGGCTGCGTCAACCTTGAGCTAGTTAGGATCAAATTTCAGGCTATGGGCTGAGTTAGCTTGCAATACTGCATTCTAACCAGGAGGATCAATATCAATTAACTAGAAATTGAGAGGGATTAGGGTTGGGGAAAGAATGAAAATAATAAAGTTGCTCTGAATCTTAGGAAAATAACTTGCTGCCAGTCACCATGTGCATAAATTATGGTGTGCAAATGCTTTCTTTCCATTTTTATTGACTAGAAAGCTATTAGCACTTGGGAAGATACACTTAAAAATGCCTGCTTTCTCAAATCCACTGAATAAATAAGCAGTTTGGCTCATCTGTGTTCTTTGCAGAGCATCATAATTGTTTCTTGGTGTTTTTCTCCTCTTTCTGCCCCCTCCCCAATAATGATTATGTAATTTTGTTCAGTTTTATGAGGCACAGAGACTTGAGAAAAATAGACAAGGGAAATAAAAGAATTAGTGATCATAGAAAGACAGAAAACATCTTCTTCCTGTTATCTTCTTAGAAAATCTGCTAAGTAGGTGTTTTTGTGTTTTTCTTTGAAACCTGTGAAATTAGTTGGCTTTCTATATAAACTCTTGTATTATGCATTAGATGCCACAGTTTTATTTTTCTGAAGTTTAATCATTCCCATGCTAATTATCAGGGACTTAGAGTGTCTATCTAGGATTTTGTAGGCTTGAGACAATGAATTAACTGAACTCTGAGATATGAAAAGCATTCAGGCCCAGTGCTGTATTATTTGCTATGTATTTGGGCTTCTTGGGTGAAATAGAATGGGTCACTGGGAAAACAGGTTGATGCGGGATATCTTAATAGTCAAGATTATCAATGTTTCTACTACCAGAGACATCTAAGAATCTAGAGTTCGGCAATTCTCCAAAGCTGTGTGCTTTTTTAAAATGAATTCCCACACCCAGAGAAGTCCTTGGGTGATATAAACACATAAACCACATGCTTAGTTTTCCTGAACCTACGAGCCCTAAAGAGAGGTCACTTACTCCTGCCTTTAGCATTATAAAGCAGAGAAGCCGGTTTGGGCAGGGCACTGGTCCAATCCAAACCGTGGTATTCTTGTTACTCATTACCTGCCAGCAGCAGGGAGAGGCTGTCTGAACTGGCTGCCTATTGGGTACGAAGGTTACACAGCTTCTCTGTTGTAGGCAGTTAGTCAGCACCGTCTCAGGGGTGAGGTGCAGGGAAAGGGTAGTTATGAAGGAATGATGAACTTCTGAGAAAGGAAAGGGGGTGGGGTGGGATAAGAGCACACCAGGAAGAATATGAGCATTTATTCTGAGTCCAGAAATCAGATAAACTCTCCAGGACAACAGATCTGTCTGTCACATTTCCCCAACCGTGAGTACAAAGACTACAGCTCTGTAAGAAGAGGAAAGATTTATAAGGAAGGTGGGCAAGATGGTGGTAGCGAAAACTGGAAGAGTGAGTGTAGAAACAGGGACCTGTATGGCACCATCAGACCTGTGAAGAGAGTCTGTGACCATTTCAAAAATGGAGATAGTGGATACAGGGACAGCAGTGTGACCAGAAACTGCAAGGACTATGTGGAGGAGGGTAAACAATCCGTGGACCAGAGGAAGATGAATCTGTATGAGGAGCATGAGACAGGAAGCAATGGTTATCTGGAAGAAGACGGCTACTATACAGACTTCGAAAATAACGCCCAAGTGGTTCACAAGAAATCTTTTGTTGTGCATAAGGGCGGCCAGGATGCCGGTTTTAGATTCTCCAGAAATGCTGAACATTTGGATACAAACTGTTGGAAGGGAAATTGGAATTTACGTGACCATCCAACAGAGGGTTGGAACACAGGTGGCCATACTTTGGATAGGAGTGATAAGAAGAAAAATGACAGGTATGTGGACTATAGCACTGACTGGAAATACTTTGGGAAGCCAGAAAGTTTATTTATGTTGTGTGAAGTCTCCCACAACACCCAACATTCAGGAGCAATTTCTGGGAGCTGTACCACGGATGTTATAAAACACTCTGCCCTAGAAGATCCACCACCTTGGTCCCTGAGAAATGAGAATGGCAATCGGGAATTAGAACCTGGGTATGAAATTGCCAAATCACAGTATGCGGCATATACCAAAAGGATTGAAACTGCAGCAGGTGTACAGGTCTGGAAGGGTGGGTGTCCCAGGACACGTGCAGGACGCTCAGACTGGAGTCTGGACTGGGAGGATGAAGCTGGAAGGGCAGGTGGCACAGAAGCCTGGCAACGGAACAGCTGTTACCGTCGTACTGCTCCCAGCGTCCTCAGGCACCATATAAAAGGAAACCAAGGTAAGTTATGGGAAATCATCAAAGGATTGTGGGGCAAACTCTACAGTTCTTTGGATGTCCACACCTTCCTCAGACAAGCAGCCCTAAAACAAACACCTGCATTTACCACAGCATTGGGAAATGAAGAATCGCCTGTCATTCATCAGCTATTTTGTAGAAATTAAATAATTGTTTCTTATACTGTAAATAATCTTTATACATTAGGCTTGGTTTCTTTTGTGCTTGCCCTTTCTCTTTCCTGGTTGGGATAAACAGCTATTACTACAGCATTAGTAAAGTGGCCTGCTCCCTTTCTCGGTATGGACTAGCTTCCAAAAGAATCTTTGAGCTCAGGACTGGATCCTGTGCAGTTCTTTGAAACTAACTTTGCATCTCCTTTATTGGTTTATTAGTTAAGGTGTTGAACAAAAACCCTGAATCTAGTCCCCCCTCATCCATACCCCTCACTGAGAATCTTGGGCCATTCCTTCTCAGTTCCATCTACTTCTCGGGGCTGTTGTTGAGGGGACTAAGAAAAATGTGATCTGTATATAAAGTTTCATAAATTTCAGAGTTCTAAATCTAAGCCAGGTGTGGATAATTAATTTTCCCAAGGGACCACATTGAGAAAGTAGGACTACTGTGAAGGGCCGAACCAATAAGGCTGTGAAATGTGTCGGCATGCACGCAGGCACATACGTAAATTGGAAAAAAAATAGTAATCGCCTTCAAAATAAAAGCAATATAGTTGTTTTGTGTGCATGGTGTACACTTATATACATTTAAGTTCTAATTTCTCATTGATCTCACGTGGGCCAGACAGGAACAGCTTAAGGGCCAGATGTGGCCCAGGGGCCATAAAATGCCCAGGTTTAGTTTAAGCAATATATATGGTATGGTAAATATTCTGCAGAACCGCTTGGAAATCTTGGGCTGTGAGACTCTGAAATGTGTAGAATTGAAAGGCTGACCAACTCCCAGACAATCATGGAGAAGTGTCCAACTGTCATGGAGAAAATGTGGTCGCTAGGAGTCAAAAACAACATAATCAACTCTCAAACAGTTCTGGGCAGCTTATATTTTAAAATAGAAAATTAGCACTAAAGAAATGTTAGGTAAGTCATTATGTAGAACAACTACCCGGTTCATACATGACGTTTTGCCAACATTTTGTTAACCAGGACTTCTTGTTAAATTACAGCATGTTAACAGAGTGTGCTAAACTACAAATACATCATATTTTAATACCAAGTGTAAGCCAACCAATATCTCTTTGGGCTGCAATCTTACCTTAGTTTATCCTTCTCCAAACTGGCATGTTTTTGATAACTTGCTTTGCAACCTTCATAATTTTAAGCCGATTTATTAGAGAAAATTAATTTAGCTGGGTTTCTCATTTACTGGTGAAGTGTTTAATTTTCCTTAATATGAAGCTTGCTTTGCCTGCTGCTTTGAGCTTATTCTTTGCAGCAGTAGCACTTGCATACCTGTCTTACAGCATGCCCAAAGTGAATGGTGCAGTTCGCTTTAATTAGCTATAAGGAAGTTATCTGTTCTTGCATTGAGAAATGTAGGTGAGAAATGCACTGAGTCTTGCTTTGTTTTCTGTGCTACAAACCAGCCCAGTTTTTATGTTCGGCCATTGTGCTAGATGCTTGCGTGTATAATGCTGTAAGCAAATGTTATTGTTCCTTTATTGCCATCAGTGTGCATAGACATTTGCAAAGTGACTCAAGCAAAAGATCTTATGCTCTGTCTTGTTTATCTTAAATCCTCCCTTATGGGTTCCCTTGGAATATGAGTGTAACAAGGCATGGTGGGCTCAGATTTGAAGGCAGCGTTGTGCCCTAAGAATCTGATAAAGCCTTTCTGTATTATCAATCAGATCTTAGATTACAAAAGGAGAAGAAGAGCTGATGTGTGATTAAAATTTGGGCATTTGGCACCTGCCATGTATTTGTAGCATCCTGAGGTCTTGGAATTTGATCTTCCCAAAAAGCTTCTTAGAAGCAAAGGCAATGAGGGAAGCTGAATTTGCTTAACAACCGTGATGATTTGCAGAAAAATAGGGTTGTAAAATTGGGCACAAATTACTAAATGGCCACATCACTTAGCAACAGAAGTTCTGGGCCCAATTATAGTCATAAGTCGAGGACTACCTGTAACAGAGTTTTCATCATTTGCCACCTCCTAACGGTGGGTTGCTCCCAGTTCGGCCCGGTTCTAAGAACCGGTAGCGCCGCTGATGGGACGCTCTGCCCACCCGCCTGGGACGCTTCTGCACATGCGCAGAAGCGTCGCACACGCGAACCGGTAGCAAAGGGTTTTAGAACCCACTGCTGCCACCTCCCAAACAGATACTTATGCGACAACCCTACACATCTTATTACTCTGGGTGTAACACTTAAGTTGATTATGTTCATCTGCTACTGTAACACACACACACACACACACACACACACACACACACAAACATGCACTTCTATATACCAACATTCTACCGTGTGATAGGTTATTATCTACTACATTTCTTATTACTTATCTCTTGCTTCTGCCTTTATTATCAGTTATACAATGCTCAGTAGACAGTGGTCTTGGTATTTCCTTCAGGCTACAAAAAATTGCTTACCTTTCAATAAAGCAAACATATTGGACCCACCTTCGTATTAGTCTGCCTAGAGTGAAATTTGTAGCCATTGACCAGAAACTGTGATTTCTCCCAGTCAGAAACCGTGGAATATCTGCTTTTCTTTCCCTACAGTTCATCATTATGCTTATAATTGTGGTTATTATGCCTTTAACTTGCCTTTCGTTTAATATTTCTTTATGCATTCCTTGACTTTCTTTAGTCCAAGAAACAGATAGCTATGGCTTGAAGTACTCTTGTGGCTCTTCTAATGAGTTAGATTGCAAAATGTTTGGTCATTCCTTAGTCATCCCTTATCTGAGCATAAAAAAGGAACTGTGTTTGATTTTCTTTATGAACAAATGAACATTACTCTTACAGGTTCCTTTCTAGACAACCTGGTGGAGGTTATTGGCCTTAATCTTTTCTCAAACTGGCATTTAATCCTCCTATAGCTGTTTGTCCATCTGCCTCTATGCTGTTTAAACCTTTCTCAGATTTTCATAGTTTACAGCAGCTAAAAGGCTGAGAATGACTAATGAATCTCCCTACTTCCCCCCATGCAGCATTCCAGAGACTTCATAGTTCAGTTTCCACTGGAATAATATAGAACATTGACACTTACAGTATGTTGTATTTGTAATCCAAATTCTAATTAGAGCAAAAAACACTAAGTTAGTCTCAAAATGATGGAATATATATATTGTGCAATAAATCCTTTATTCAAAATTCTGATCCAAGATACCCTAAGACAAATGGTCAATGGCTACCTATTTGTCTTCATAAATAGCAAACAACTGAATTATGTGACTGATATTAATGATACAAGTAAAGCTAAGTTATTGATTAGGTTCTAATTTCTCACATTTCTATTTTCTCTAAAGATTATAAAATAAGTCAAATCCTGAATTACTTTATGCAATATTACAATCTTAACAAGAAACCTGTCATTTGAAAATAAATTTTAAAATATGTACTGATTAGTATGAGTACTAATCCCATATCAGATTTTAAGAATAAATATGCATATCTCCATCCAGCTAAACTACCATTCTTTTTTTTTTTTTTTACTGTTTCTCAGAAATTCAAATATTTTCTCCTTCGCTGTCTGAAAGTTTTCCCTTCCAAAGTTCAGGGAGAGACTTCCAACATCAAGAAATGTTATTCTTTCCAACCCAGAGCATTTGTCTCAGGATTCTCTCTGTTTATCTATCACTGTGATAACCCTTTGAAAACAGAATAGTACAGAATCATAGGTGGTATAGGAAGAGACAACAGTAAAAGAAAAATCTAGCCCCTTATCAAAAGTTTGATTTAGGGCTAGATCAAACTAGGACTGTAAAAGACAGCAGTATCCTGAAAAATACCTCAGTCCCTATGGCAGATGCAACTGGACAGTGGCTTGAAATGTGAGCACCAGTCCATTCGAATTTCCCTCCTTGTCATGTGACCCAGAGCACATGCACACCTTCAAGGGGTTGGGAAAAATCCAAAACCGTGCTCTGCATGTTTTAGCCACTTTGTTTTTTCAATAGACTTTTTGACTAACCATTAGTTACCAGCACATTCACAGTATTCCAGATAGTCATATTCATACCAGTAAAAATAATTTTGCAAGAAGCATCCATGTTTGTCAAATGTGTCATATTGTTTGTCTGGATTAGTTTTGGATAAAATAAACTGAAGAATTGGGACATAGCCAGCTAACTTGCGTGACAATTACCTGAGAGTTTGAGAGTTGCCAGTTATCACTAGTTTTCTTGCAAGATCTGGCTAACTTTGGGTTAGGATGCAGAGAATTATCTGATGGAAGCAAACACTACTTTTAGAAGAAGGTGTTTCATACCTTCTTAGGTAAAGAACAAAGTTTCCCATACCTCAGTATAAAAAAAATTCTGAGCAAATCAGTTTTCCTTATTGCCAGCTCATACACTATGCAGAACTTAAACCCCCATAACATGCTATATGAAGTCAATCACTGTAGTTTATAAGCCAGTTTTCAGCATGACTAGTTAACTCTAGCCATTGTAATTTATTCAATAACCATGATTAAGCAAACCATAACTTAGTATGGGTCTTGTTCTTTAAGATTGATTTGTATTTTAATACGTTGTAAACCATTCTGCAGGTTTTTTAAAAAGGCATAGGATATGTAAATTAAAACTTACATATAAATATTGAATTATGGAACAATTCACCCAATGAAATACTTAAGATTTACAATCTACTAATGGCATATTGATGCTTCGTGAGAAATTACCATAAGCATGTCTGGCATGTCTGCCTTTTTTCTACATCCTTCTAAAGATGATTTGCTGTGTTGGGCAAAGATTCCTACTGACGGGCTGTGAAAGATGCACCTGTGTATGCTTTACCTGTGAATAAGAGGATGTGGTGCAAGATAATTTCTAATAATTTCAACTGGTGAAAGATTTTCTAGGAAAAGGTGCTCCTATAATTACTGAACCTGCCTCATAACTATGCATGACCTAAGCTCAGAAAATCTTGTTGCAGCTCTGCTTACTAAGAGCTTTGGCCCCTTCCCCCTGCTTGAGTGGGAAATCACGACAGATTTCTAAGGGACAATGCCTTTTGGCAGAAAAAAATATTTCCTGTCATGGCAGCTGGAGGAGAGCAAACTCAGTGCCTGGATTCAAAGGTTACACTTAGCTTATCTTACCCAACCTTGTGCCCTTCAGGTATGTGATGCAGCATTGAGCAGGACTGCACTTGTCCAAACGGGGCAGTTTCATTAATCATAATTATAGAATAAACTGTGGTTTATTCAGCTAACAACAAGTGGTACATTGGGATCACATTCAAGCAATATGCAAGGCTATAACCAGAGGTGGGTTCTTACCGGTTCTATCCGGTTCTTTAGAACCGTTAGTAACTCGGCGATGATGTCACAGAGCCGGTTCTGTCGGTGTCTCTGTGGGCGCCGCCATCTTAGATTTTGCTTCTGCGCATGCGCAGAAGCTAATTTTTGATTGCTGCGGGCACGCGCACACACGTGAAGCGCACATGCGACCCTGAACGAACTGGCAGCAAAAGGATCCAGACCCACCCTTGGCTATAACCCGTGGCTTTGTAAACGGCTATGGTTATCTTTGTGCAATTCAGCAAGCCAAAACCAAACCATCGTATGTATGAGCCCAGCCATTCTGTGAGTAGGATTTCTTCTATGGCTGAAGGAATACCCCAAAGAAGGGTATCAACAGGTGTGGAGGAACCCAGAGTTTTGCAGAAGTAGAAAAACAGGCTAGGAAGGGGAAATCCTAAGAATGAATCAATAGGGTGGGAAATTGGAGGAGAGGGGAGAGAGGAGGAATAAAATACAATATCTTGGAAGGGTTTATGGTGGACTAACTTGGCAATATTTTGTTGCAGATTCCAGTTTTAGAAGCCCAGAATTACATACTGAGAGTTACAATCTATTGATTTTTCCGGGTGCCCCCACCCCCATCCAGCAGAGATTCCTCTCTCCCACACCCTCTCGTGCCTGTGCCCCAGAGGCTGGTTCTTTGTCTCCTTGTTTGCTCTGCTGCTTTTTAGGCAAGAAGCAATGAAGCCTGAAACAGAAACTTGCTTTCAATTAGATATTGTGGCCGTGTGCATGTCAGACCCATGGAATTTTCTCTCGGTTGTAGTTTTCTGGTTGCACTGGGCAGAAATCCTGGGATTTTTTTTCTTCTTCTGCAGATGTAGGAATTACTCTACTCAAAGGGTCCTTGGTGCTCTCTGAGCTTGACAGACATTTCATTACCAAACCAGGTAACAACACCATTGCATTGATGATGTTACCTAGTTTGTGTAATGAAACCTATGCAAGAAAACAAACAAGCTCAGAGAGCACCAAGGACCCCTCATTTCAACCCTGAGCTGCAAATATTCTCCTTTATCATTACTCTGCTGGGTTGCACCATTGTTTGTTTCCTGACGCTGCTCACAGTGTGTGTACATTCAAGTGCGAACCACACCTTCTTGGAATTTCTTATACAACGCACTTGCTATTGACTCCCTCAGAAGGGGAGGAATATGCAAAGAGCAGCAAATCCCAGCTGTCTCTTGCTTGAAAGACAATGCAGAAGGCTGCTTTCCTTTGGCCTTCCAAGTTCACATACCGGGCTGGATGTTTCAGTCTTGTTCTTAATTGATGGAATCGTTCCCAGGCTTTTTCATTAAAGAAGCCCTACAATGGATGTGGAGCCTACACTCAAGAGGGCCTTCAGTAACTGCTGCCAGATTACAGTGTTGCTGCAGAACATTTCTAACACAGCGACCTTCTTTTCCCAGTAGTTTCTGCCCATCTGATCAGATCTAATAGGGAAGGGACCCTTGGAGTCCCATCCTTCAGGAACCATAGGAATGTGTCTTCTATAGCTGTGCCTCTCCTTTAAAACGGCGTTCCACTTTAAGTCAGATCAGTACCAAACTGTTGACATTCAGGATTAACAATCAGTACTGAGAAATCAACGATTGCACTTTTTGATGATCTGTGGTAGGATCAGGATGGTGGTGATGCATCTGTCCTGGCTTTCCTGGTTCTCTCAGTGGCTTTTGGTGCCATTGATCATAGTGTCCTTCTATACTGGCCTAAGAACTTAAGACTCGGGACATGGTGTTGTAGTGATAGTCCTTCCTCCAGGACTGATTCCATTTGATGTTGATGGGGGCCTTGGGGTTCTGTTCTCTCCCTGGCCCTGTTTAATATGTACATAAAACTGTTGAGACTTTCAGCATGGGTTGAAGTACCATTAGTATAATGATATCAGCCACTATACATCTCTAACCCTGGCTGACGAAGTGATGCAGTCAAGATTCTTTTCCAAGCTTAGAAGGCTATGGGATCTGGAGGAGATCCAGTTTAACCCTAGCAAAGCCAAGTGGCTTTGAGTTTTAGGGGTTCCCATATCTGAGCACTTCCCATCATTAACTCTGGTTGGGTTAATACTCCACCAGAAAGAACCAGTGTGCAATTTTAGAGTCTTTCTGGACTTTTGTTTAAGGAGCGGGTAATAGCAGTAGCCAGGCGGGCCTGTGCACAAATCCATTTTGTGCACTAATTTCCACCATATCTTGCTCCCCTCCCATTTGGACTCTTGCAACATGCACTACATGGGGCTACCCTTGAAGATCACTTAGAAGTTACAGTTGGTTCAGAATTTAGCAGTGTGGGTAATTATGGGCACATCACAGTATGCCCACATCACAGCTCATTGATTCCCAGTCAGCTTCCAAGTACAATTCAAAGCACTTATTATCGTGTATAAAGTCCTTCTTAGTACAGGGCTGGGTTATTGCAAGATTACATACCTCTGATTATTCTACGCATTCCATATGATCTGATATGGTGGAAGTTAGGATGGCCCCGCCTTGTATAAGGCATTGAAAACTTGCCTTTTCCTTTCAGGCATTGATTGGTCCAGGGTGCTAGGTGAACTCATCTTTAAAGGTTACTGTTTTGAAAGAGATTGGCCTCAGATACACAATGTTTTGAGGAGTCTGTTGTTATTGTTTTAACCTATGTTGTTTTGTGGAACATTTGTTATTCTCATTTTAACCTGGCATTAGCTGCTGGAGTCATATTCTACTATTGGAATAGGCATATAAGTAAGTAAGTAAGTAAGTAAGTAAGTAAGTAAGTAAGTAAGTAAGTAAGTAAGCAAACAAACAAACAAACAAACAAACACCTCCAAGACCTGGATGTTTTGGAAATCTGATGGTATGGCTAGTCCTCTCCCTGCAGTAGGCAGTTCTTGCTGTTCAGTCTGTTTTCTTCTATGTGTTCATGGCTAGGTTGTTTTAGTTTGGGACATTGGTTATTCCCCACCACCATCACACCTTCTGTATTATTGTTAAGATGCTCAGAGCCCTTTTGGAATTAAGCAGCCTATATATTCCAGTAATCATTAAATAAACCAATGCCGGTAGAATTAGCTTCCATTTATTTCTTGTAGTGATTATGAGCCAGGAAGATATATATTAGTATTTGGGGGGTTTTGGGGGGGGGAGAGGGAGGGACAAAATAGTTATGTATGTTCCCATTAAGCTTAGATTTGCATTCCTATCTGTCATACAAACCTTGTGAGACTAGTGCTTTTATTTTAAAAAATGGTTGTTGTTTTTTTGTTTCTTTTGTGACTGTGAAAGGGACTACAGTTCAATATCTAGCTACACAACAGAGACCATATTTAGGTTAATAACTTTACAATTGGTGAGTTCTTCAAGTTGTGTGAGCATTAAGAAAAGGGATGGGAAAAAATGTCTTCCTTTAGTTTTATGCCTTTAACAGTAACATAAATAAGAAACTCAACTGATACAAGAAAATGATGATAGAAACTAACACACCTACTGGATTTCTCTGCTAGGTAGCGGTTAAAGTGCAGGAATTTTGCCAAGAAAAGAAGAGATAGTTCCACTGTGAGGCATAGCAATTTGTGTAATTTTTGTATTTTAAGAGTATGCCTTTACTAAAAACTCAGTAAAAGGAGTTTTTAGGAGAAAAAGTAATGTGATTAGGAACACTGCTGGGCAACAGTTGCAGAGGAAGGCAACATCTTCTCCATGCTATTGGACTGGCAACTTCGTGATGACCAGGTAGTGGAAGGGCCAAAGGATGGCAGTGCTTGGTTCATCCTCTATATTCCAGCAGGAGGAGGACACTTAAGAGACAGGGATTTGGGAGGTACAAGTGGAAGGGCAGATATGAGGGATGCTCAGAGTCCAAACATGGAAATATCTCTCTCTGTCTAGTTTAAGAATTTTAGCTAATATTGACAGAATTGAGATAACTGGAGAAGTTGAGCTACTGAAACCCCCTCTCCCCTTAAAACAGTTGCTTAATCAAAGTCTTCGTCAATCAAGTGTCTATGGTATCCTTTATCTTCCCTATATTCCACCAAGTTATCATAATTTAGACAATTAAGGATAATTCTAAACCTTCAAAGAGGTTTAATAGCAGGAAAGGAAAAAGATAATGAAGGAAAAGGTCCCATCCAATAAGGGGCTATGCAAAAAAGTATTTGGCATCCTACAGTAGTGGGAGTTGATATGCAGTAAGAATTCAGGGTCGTCACAGGATTACATGTTGACCTAATGTGAAACCTCCCTAGCAAGACACAAGATATTTTGACTTCTGTAAAACTATATATACCAAAGCTGTTGGCCATTGCAGTTGCCAGGTCTGAGTGAAGTACTACATTGGGGCAAGAAAGTTGTTGATGAAAAGACAAATAGCACTGAGCAAAAGGATGGGCCTATGTGAATTCACACAAATTGTGGTGTTCTCACTGCCCTGTAAGTGTTGCCTTCCCAATGGCTTGCTTTCAGCCATGAGGATTGTCTGCCTCTTTTCATACAGCAAATTCTTGACTGAAACAATGCATCTATATGCATGTCTCTCTGCATTGGTCACTGAGGGTAGGCGTGAGATACAAACTGCATGCCGGTAAACTTCCAGTCATGGAAGACAAGAGGGTAGCAGCTGCCAGCCTCATTGAAATTCAGCCCACTTGATCAGAAGAGTAAGATCTGGTACCAAGAAAACAAACCTGCTGTTGTGCCAACTAATGCAGTGACCTCTACCCATTGGGTCTACTTTTTTTTAATGGCCTTTGAAAATAATAGCATTTATTGTAAAATGCTGTTGGTAGGTTTCCAAAGAGAGAGGAGGCTGTTTTCCAAGTGTCATTTGGAGAACTCTAGAAGAGGGATGGCAGAGTTTGCTTTGATTTATTTATTGATACATTTTTCTAACACATGTAAAATGAGGCAAACACTGTTAGAATTCCTGGAAGTGTTTGATTGCCATCATGCCTGGGGGAGCAATTTCTTCCTTTCATTTTACACAACCGTATGTATGGGATGGAGTTATGGCAAAGAGCCTCGGGAGGGACCCGCAGGAATGCTGCTGGGAAGAGCACGTGACTTTTCTTTTTCTTTTTAAAAGACTCAATGCCGAAGATTTGCCGGGCGGGGCGGTTGTGTTGTTCTGGGACCCAGGAATCTCCATGTGAACCTGAGCCCGGGGGTGGGGGGTGGGTTGAATTAGACAACAGCAGGTGCAGTAGAAAACCAGGAATCGTTTCAGGACGAACTACCAAGGAGCCAACCTGGATCGCACATCTGCTGTCTGGAACCTCTTTTCCATGTCGTCGAAGTCCAGGCCAAAATATTTAGCATTGATTCACTTGACGGCAAAACACGATCCTGCGTCAGGAAAAAACCGTCCTGTTGTTTTGGTTTAGGCGGCCGCGTCCCAGCTGTATGAAGTTGTGCAGCTTAATACATCTGGGGCGCGGCTGGCCAAATGTGGCCCTTAGCTCTTTTCTGTTAAGATCTGCATTCGCCCAGCACTGCCCATCGGATGTCCAAACTTATTATCTGACAATCCCCGAGGCCTTGTTTCAGAGGAAAGGAGCGTCGGATCTGAAGAACTGAGGTGGCCGTGTCCACGGCCGGATATTCCCAGCTCCGGGCTTTGATGTTGCTCCTGATCTAGATAGCCTCTCCCTCCCCGGGGCCATTGAGATGCTAATAAGCGAAGAGCGAAGAGCTACGGCTCTAGGGGTCTGCTTTGTTCTGTCTACCCTCGATTTCTTATCAGAGACAGGCTCCAGTTTGGAACCGCCAGTGAGGACAGGAATGGCCTCTGCATTCGGCTGGCCGAAAAGCGTAGGGAGGTGATGGCAGGTAGGATCGCGGGAGGCGTACGGCTGAGTTAGGGCTCTGCGCTCGGGGGCTGAAGTTGCTTCGAGCCAGTCGCGGAACCTGCTGCGCGCTCCTTTTAGGCGAGGCCACGCCTTCCTTTCTCCCCTCTTCCCAGCCGGCCCGGGAAGAATTCTGGGCTGAGCGGCGCGTACTGGAAGGCGCAAATGCACCGCTCGTGTTTGCAGCGCTCCCCGTAGGAGGAATACCCAGTGATGGGAGGCCAGAAGCCCTGGAGTCCTTGGAGGAGAGGAATGCCTCGTAGTTTTTGTTCGTGGCCGCGCCACTGGGTGCCAGTCATGTCCTAATACAAGGTCAACGCGTTCAAAGCGCCCCACGTTCGTCTCCAAATGGGCTGCATCTTTGCGAAAGTTCATTTGCTCTGGCGTGTTGGCAGACGCTGTGTTTTATTTCTTTGTTTCTTCAAAGAAACAAAGTCGTTCATACTCAAAAATCCCTTAACATTCACTTCCTTACGGTTATAGTCCATTCAAAGGTGGTCTCTGATTCTCTGTAATCTTCGTTAAAATTCTGCTTCTATTCATCCACTTTGTCCCTCCCCCCCCCCGAGGAAAATCTTGGCCTTTATATAAAGAAGAATAGTGCTATTGGAACACTTTTTGCATATTTGCATTAATCTGTTATTACAGTACTTCCTTCTTGAGACTTTTAATATCACTTTCTTTGCCTTTCCCCAATTTATATGCCGAGGGTTTCCCATGTTTATTCACAAATTCAGAATTTATTTGTTTTGCATAATTCCATCTTTATTTGCATCTCTCACTGTTAACATAGAAGTAGAAGTTGCCCTATAAAAACTTAATTTGGCGAGTAATAGTTATCATCCTTGGGGATTTTTCTAATTCTTCCTTTATTTATCTTATCCAAAATCATTTGTATTTTTTCCTGCCTCTTCTTTTGGAGTTCACTATTATATAAAGCATCCTCTTAAAAAGCTTCACTTTCATCCCAACCCATTCTTACTTCTGTGTCTATTAAGATTATTCTCAAACCTTTTAACTTTTTTTGTTGTAGTCCTCCACTATCTTTATTAATAGCATCTGATTCAATCTCCATGTAAAAGAGCCATTTTTTTCTTGTAAAATTAAAGACACTTGTTTGTGATCTGAGAAAACCTGCATCCACCTTATGAACAATAGTAGACAAACCTTTGAAATCCAAACCATATCCTTGAAAAAGATCTATGTCTTTCAGTAAAATAAGTACATTCCTTTGACTCATCACTTTTAATCTTCATCTATCAACAAGTTCCAAATTATCCATTAAATAAAAAACATATTTGGTAGTATACCTAGTGTAGGGGAAGTGTATGAAACTATTAAAAAGATTAAAACAGGGAAGGCACCTGTTCCATATTCAGGGCCAGCTTCTTACTATAAATATTTTGAGGATGAGCTTTTACAATAAACAATATTATTTTACAGAATGAAAACATTCCTGATAGTTGGGAGGAGGCTAATAAGCATTAATACTTGATGCCCAACACTTGACTTTAGCAAGAAATTATTGGCCAATATCTTTATTGAATAATGACTATAAATTGTTTACCATGGTTGAAAAGTTAAATTTTACAAAACTTTATATTCATGAAGATCAATGTGTGTTTTTATCTAAAAGACAATTACAAGATAATATTAGAAATATTTTGGATATGCTGAAGTATTTGGAGCAACATTAAAAAAAATAAGCTGCATTAATATTCTTAGATGCAGAGAAGGCCTTTGACAATTTGAATTGGAACATTTTTTTTTTTTGGTTGAAGAGTCCTGGAATGAATCTTGGAGATAATTTTATTAAATGGGTAAGATTTACCTATTTAATCAGAAATAATTGTAATGAAGAACTAACAAAACCTTTTGAGATTCAAAAAGTCTCTAGTCTTGTTCATTTTAGTTCCTGACTAGTACTGAATAGAGACATAGGACAAGATCAAAGAATCAAGGGGATTAAGAAACTTATAAGTTAAGGGTGTTTGCGGATGAACTGGTATTAGTTTTGGAAGAACTACCTAGAGAGAGTAGAAACATTAATGGGAAAACTAAAGGACTTTTGTTTGCTAACAAAAATTATGAAATTAGAAATTTAAATAGAACTGATGGGAGAAAATTGGTATTAAAATTGAGAAAAATGTAAAGTACTTACTAGTAGGTATTTTTATAACAAATATGAATTGTATATTATTTCAAACTAACTGTTAAGACATGAAATTAAGAAGGATATGTTAAGATGAGAGAAATTAAATTTGTCATTATTAGGGAGAATTTCTGTGCTAAAAATCAATGTACCATAAAAAATGGGGAAAAAAACATACTTAACATACAACTTTAGATATAAGTTAAATATAAGGTGCTACAAGATGCAAAGTAAAGAGGAGCAGTAGGGTTACTGGATTGGAAAATGTATTTTGCAGCTTGTTGTTTGGTCTGATGAAGGAATGGATGTTGCTGTGAAACAAGCGACTTTTAGAATTACAAGATCGTAACCTGGGATTTGGATGGTATGGATACTTATGGCATGATAAAAGTAATGTGGATTTTAAAAATCATTTTATTAGATGTGCCATATTGAGAATATGGAATAGATATAGACCCTGGTTGCGTCTGAAACATCTCTGTGGATCTCAGCACAAGAACCATTTCACAGAAGCAGGCAAAGACAAACGGGTGATATCCTGGGAAATATTGGAAAATTCAGGGAAATATAAAATTAAACCAAGAGAACAACTATAGCAAGAAAATACAGTTATCAATGGTTTTCCCATTTATAGTTTCAGAAAGATTCAAAATGGATAAAAAAGACTTATGGTATGGAGCAAAGTAAGGCAGAATTTGAAATATAATTTGAGTCAACCCGTTACGATCAAATGTTGGGACATGACCAACCTGATTTTATGACCTTTTTTATGGCTATTATTAAGCACTGTGGTCATTTAGTAGACCCATTATCAGTTTTGCCTAAAACCAGAAGTAACTGGTCATAAATGTGGCTGTATTGCCAAATTTCTAAAGTGTGACCATAGCAATAGCAATAGCACTTAGACTTATATACCGCTTTACAGTGCTTTACAGCCCTCTCTAAGCGGTTCACAGAGTCAGCATATTGCCCCCAACAATCTGGGTCCTCATTTTACCCACCTCGGAAGGATGGAAGGCTGAGTCAACCTTGAGCCGGTGAGATTTGAACCGCTGAACTGCAGCTAGCAGTCAGCTGAAGTAGCCTGCAGTACTGCACTCTAACCACTGCGCCACCTCGGCTCTCATGGGGGTGGATGACCATCAGAACTTCAGGACTGGGTCACAACTCCCATTTTCCATAACATTTCGTAATGTTAAATGGTCTCTTAATGACTGGTCCTAAGTCAAAGTACCATATGCAGAGAGGTAGAAAGATTGGATGCTATCCACCATGGTGGAATAATGAAATTGACAAAACTTGCTATGACAGACAAACTGAAAATATAAAATATTTAAAATATAATAATAAAATACCGTTAATTAAAATATAATTGTATTTGTACGGTATCTGCGGTGAAGAATATCAGAAGCTACTTCTTTGTAACTTTATAATCTTTAAAAAAAAATTCTGCTTTTTTATTTTCTTATTGGACTTTTCACTTTTTCTATTATTTCTCTTTTTTGCCTCTCTGTTCTAATTTGGTTTGTATTAGTTCCTGTTATTGTTCTTTAAAGATTTAATAAAAATTATTTTTAAAAATCCCTTAACATTACTTGCTGCACTCAAGCCTTACAGCGACAACTAACCATTGTTCTCAGGATGGTAATGGGATAGTTTTGCATTCTTTTAATGCCCATTGCAGACAGATTGCTGAAAAATTAAACAAGGGACTTTCAAGCAATTTCAGAGCTGAGGTGGTATTCTCTTTAGTGTGTTGCAATGAAAAGAGTATTCATGTCTACATTTTCCCATTCTCTTGAATCTCCCAGACAACTACAGGGTTTCTTTAAGTCTAGACCAGGGGTCTCCAACCTTGGCAACTTTAAGACTTGTGGACTTCAACTCCCAGAATTCCTCAGACAGCTTTGCCCTGGGAGTTGAAGCTCTGGGAGTTGAAGTCCACAAGTCTTAAAGTTGCCAAGGTTGGAGACCCCTGGTCTAGACAAGCAGAAGTCAGCACAATAGTGAGCCATCTGTTCCATTCTAGGATAGTAATAAATAAGGATTGTGTTGCTTCCATTGATAAAAATTTATGATATTGTTACACTGCCCGATTTCATTTTTGGAATGAACAGATAAGGACCATTGAAGGAAGAATTGAACACCCCCTAATATTTTTTGATCCTTTCTCATTTTTATGATTTTTTGTTGTTACAATGGATCCATAGCCCAGTTCCATTTAATATGAATTGAAAAATAACTCCTACTGAGTTAAGAATAAATACATCTATTGTATCAATATCCTTTCCTCAATTTCCTTTTCTTTTAAAAAATATACAGCACTTAAAATACTTATTGGTTACTTACAGTTTTGCATGGAATGAACAAAATATGGATATGTTGTTTTTTTCAATTCATTACATTCTACTTGCATTTCAGTAACTGTCAGTCATTAAACTACAATTTTAATTAAAATTAAGGTAAATTATATCTAGGTATATTTAAAAAAATTGGAGTGACATTCAGTACTTAGACTGGTGCTACCTATTTATTTATTATTAGATTTTCATCCCATCTTTATTGCCTTATAAGTAACACAAGGCATACAAAATACGCTTTCTTCGTGTTTTACTCACAAGAACAACCCTGTGAGGTGTGTTGGGCTGAGAGAGAGTGACTGGCCTAAAGTCACCTAGCTGGCTTTCATGGCCAAGGTAGGATTAGAACTTATAGCCTCCTGGTTTCTAGGCCAGCTCCTTAACTAGTACACCAACTGGCTCTGGTCAGACTCCATCTATCCAGAGGATTTTAAAGCGATTAAAGAGACATTTCTCTTATTTTCCACATGAATCTGTATTTTCTATGGTAAATAAGATCAGTGTAAATATGTGCTTTGCAACGATTCTCCTCCCTTATGGCGAGTTCTAGTCAGTGTTGTTGGAGAGCCCTACTATGGGATTAGGTCCATCCCCTCTCCTTTTTAACTTTTACCTAAAACTACCGGGGGAGGTCATCTAATGGCCTGGGATGCAGTATCATCAATACACTGATGATACCCATACATCTTCACCCCTTGCCAGACAGGTGATGCTCTTGCAGGGCTGGCTGAGTGCCAGGAGGCTGTAAAGGTCTGGGTGTGGAGGAACTGGCTTTGACTCAACCCTGGCAAGATTCAATGGTTACGGGGTTTTGACCCTCCAGGCTCAAGTGATAGTCTATCTTTGACTCTGGAAGGGGTGCCATTCCTCTGGACTGAGCTAGTGCACAGTTTGGAGATTCTAGATTCACAGCTCTTGCTCAAGGAACATGTGGCAGCTGTGACAGGGGAGGCCTTTGCACATACACATCTTATATCCCAATTGCACCCTTTTTTGGACTGTGAGATCTTGCTCATAGTCACTCAAGCCTTGCTCACTTCATATTTGGATTATTGCAACGCACTCTACATGGGGTTTCCTGTGAAGACCACGCGGAAGTTACAGCTGGTCCAAAATGTGGTGGAATGTGTAGTGATGGTTACTTCTAGGTTTATCCATATTACAATCCGTATTAAACCCCTGGCTCCCAGTTTCCTTCTGAGTGCAGTTCAATATGCTGGTCATTACCTTTAACACCATATATGGCATGGGACCAGGTTTTCTGCAGGGCCACCTCTCCCTAAGAATATCTGGCTATCCTTCCAGATCAGACAGGGTGGGCATGCTCCTACTACCCTTCCTTAAATATTGCCATCTTATGGAACCTAGGAAACGAGCCTTTTTCATGGCAATCCCTGCCTTATGGAACATCTTCCCCCTGAAATTTGGCAGGCCCATCCTTCTAACCTTCCAAAAAGCACTTAAGAGTTGGCTTTTCCCTAAAGCCAAGGATAGAGTGAAATTGATTAGATGAACTTGTGGGCTGCATGTAAAAGTTTAGCTATAGGTGCCAGGTTTAAAAAAAAAATTTGTTTCAATATTCTTATTATAAATGTATGGGGTTTTTTGATGTGAGCTGTCCAGAGTTTGGGCAACTATATAAATATTTTAAATAAATACATAAAAAACTATTGACTTAAAATATATTTGTTACCTATAGACCTTAGATGAAAAACCTTGTACAAACTTCCCAGTATAAATCTTGTCAAACTGTCTCTGATACTTGGCCCTTGCCAATCTCAAGGACTAGAGGACAATTTTCATTCTCTATCCTAATTAATTGTTTCTACTAACACAATCATCACTTACTGAAATCCTCAGACTAATCACAAGTGGGAGAAGGCAGGAAATATGTGGGTAGTGCAGCTTATGCAAAGAGGCTGTTCAAGACTAAAAGACCCTTTTATCTGCTAAATGCCAGCTGATGGTCTTGTGTAAGTTGGATTTGGCTGAGAGCCTTCCAGTTACCTTTTGCTGCTTTATATTGAGCTGCTGGTTCCGAGTTTCTGTCCTGATTGCCTTGCTCTCTTTCAGAAATGACTCTGCTAACATCCCAGCCAACATCACTGGAGTCAGCACCTCCCGCAGCCACCACACCAAACCCAGAACAAAGAATGCTGGAGAAGAGAGCAAAAGTCATTGCCGAACTGTTGCAGACTGAACAGGATTATATCAGGGATCTTGAAATGTGTGTCCAGAAGGTCCTGGTGCCGTTACAGGAGGCACAGGTGAGAGTATAATGTGTAGCTTTTCACCAGAAACAGAACATAATTGAATCATACTGAGCCATTGAGTATAGTGGTTAGAGCACTGGATAGCATTTTTGGAGATAATACAAGAAATTAAACCCTTCCTTCCTTCCTTCCTTCCTTCCTTCCTTCCTTCCTTCCTTCCTTCCTTCCTTCCTTCCTTCCTTCCTTCCTTCCTTCCTTCCTCTGAGCCATTGAGTATAGTGGTTAGAGCACTGGATAGCATTTTTGGAGATAATACAAGAAATTAAACCCTTCCTTCCTTCCTTCCTTCCTTCCTTCCTTCCTTCCTTCCTTCCTTCCTTCCTTTCTACCATATTTATATAGTTGCCTGTCTCATGGATGTGACTAGGCAATGTACAATAGAAAACAAGTCATAAAAAGACACAAACATTAAAAACTTTAATCAAAGCTTATTAGGTAATCCTGAACCAGATCACTTGCAGATTTCAGGAAGAAACGAAAGGTATCAGCATGCTAACTTCAGCTGAATTAATTGTATTTGTATAATTTTGTAGAGAAGCAGCGGTTCTGACAGTGGTACTTTCTCTGGAATTTGCAGAGGAAATATTTGCTCCGGAGTTGAAAGGGCCATTTTCAGCTGTTCTTAGTATCCGTACCAGCAATGATGATGCTAGTCTGTGTATTTACAGGGTGTTGTTCTTGGTGCTCAAACAGTATTTATTATTGTTTTGTAGCACTGCTTTATGTTCATGGGGAAAAGGTCACAAGATGAATTTCCATATGAAAACAGAGTGCCCCGGAACAAATTGCCCTTTGCTTCCTCCTAGATGCCACATGTAGATTGTGAACTGCTGTTTGGGAACATCTGTGGGGTAATTGCTTTCTCAAAGAAGTTGTTGAGCTCCCTGGAAGCTGCAGATGCTGTTGGTATGTGTTTTACCTATTGGTACTTGTGATAACAGTGTTCCGTGATAACCATTCCATGGTACCTGAGTTCCATGCACCTCAGCATACAGTCATGCTGGCCACATGACCACAAAAATGTCTTTGGACAACGCTGGCTCCCTCAGCTAAGAAACAGAGATGAGCACCGCCCTCTAGTGTCGGGCACGACTGGACAGGGAAAACCTTTACCTTTACTTGTGGGATATCTGAGCAGTAGACTGGAAGGAAGGAGAATGATTAGAGGAGGCAAAGATAGGTCTTGCTTAGGGGATGCGTAAGCCAGCCTTCCCCAGCCTTGAATCCTCCAGATGTGCAGTCTGCAATTACCAGAATATGCAGCTGCAAAAGGCTACTGCTAAGAGTTTTGGAGTTCATGCTTACACCTCAGGATGGCACCCATATTGAAGAAGGCTGATCCAGCCTGCTGATATCAGTATACTTTTGCTAATTCTAATTCATTGTCAAGCGGTGTTCCCTCCCCCCCGCTGATCCAGCCTGCTGATATCAGTATACTTTTGCTATTTTAATTTATTGTCAAGGGGTGTTTCCCCCCCCCCCCCCCAAAAAAAAAATTATATTGATTTTATATAGTATTCTGAATTGGAGGGATTACTTTCATCCCACAGAGCTTTTTTTTATGTCAGTGCTTGGCTTCCCCCTCCATTAATTTGAATGCAAGCTGGATTACAGAGCAAATAATAGACACAGAACTTGTCTCTTTTTATAAGGAACCGAGTGTGAACTGGGTAACTTGGGAAAATTAATCAAGCTAGAATAATTTGTGACTTTTTATATGGCAGTTGTCCAAGTTTCAGATGAGTTGTATTTTGTCATGTCCACGATGGGGAGGGGAAAGCAGCATATTTTGTGATAGAAGCAACCACACCCGGAGTCCCATGCTGATTCTGGGGCCCACAGTTAAAGAAGATGTTCTTAGATAATATTAATAGTGCTCTTCATTGAACTTTGGGGTTGTTTCCTACCATATCTGTTACATCAAGAAATAAAAAGATGGTCTCTGCATTTTTCTTTCAGAGTCATCAGCATTAATATTTACTAATAGTCTACAGTCACCAAAATTCTTAAAATATGATTTCATACAGTACAATAGGGGCACTAAAAATAGAAAACGGAGGCCATCAGGAGTACATTTTTCTTCTTGGAAAGAAAATATGAAGGAAAATACTAAAATAATGCTTCTTAACATTTTTGTAGAAATCGTTTACAAATCTGTATAGCCTGGAATATATTTTACAACTGAGATTCTGTGTGATGAAGAATTCCACGCAAGAATCTTTTTTGTAAAAGGACAATCTCAAAACAAACCAACTTGCATTTTAGATATTTATTTGTTAAATTTAGATGTTACCCAGTATCCAAAGTGACTGAGTGACTTACGTTGCCATAAAATCATAAATATAATAACATTACAATTAACAATTAAAAAGACTAGAATCAATTGTCACAAGGTTCATAATGTTTCACAATTTCCTGAATTACTGGATTTATATTGAGCTGATATTTATATTGGCTTGCATATCTGTTTACAGTATTTATTGCACTATTTTATTTTATTATTATTCAAAGCAAATCATTGTTTTATCACTGAATTTAATGCTTGATGCTTTTTATATGTTTTATAAATATATTTATAAAATAAATAACTTAGTTCTTTAATCTAAGCAATATGATACTGCCTGTGTGCTACCACAATAACAATTTACTTCCGTTCCTAAGGGCCAGTCTTTCTGGAGCTGCGGGCTGAGCTGGAGGCTGTGTATAAGGTATATTGCCAGAATCACGATGAAGCTATTGCTCTTCTAGAGGCCTATGAAAAGGATGAAAGGGTGCAGAAGCTTCTGCTGGAATCTCTGGAGATCCTCAGGTAAAAGGCAATATGGACTTCTAAGCTGCTTAGACAACTGCTGATTTGTGCGCCTCAGGTGTATCTCTTATCCTAGCATAATTGTGACCTTATGAATTAAAGTAGAAGGGGATGCATACAGTGGCTGCTTGACATGTCCATCTGCTGATTTCACTGCAATTTAGTAGCTGCAAGGCAATAAAATAAAACACGCTCATCATCTACTCTTTCTTGTATGTTTTTCTTCCTGCTGTGGGACTGCCAGGAGTCTGTACACTGAATGGTAAGCATCTTTATATACTATTGACTTACTTGTTTAGGTTATCTAAAACAGCAGAAAAGGATTTGGAAATATAATGGGGGATGAGCCATTTGTAGGAGACAACAGCAGAAATCATTTGCACAGTCGGGATTCAAAGAAGCAGACAGCTTACAGCCATGTTAGCCTGCTTAGACTGAGGACAGTGAGATAGGATTGGGAGTGGCAAGGTGAATAGCGTAGATATTGAGCAGGTGCAACTAGTCAGCAAGTGAGTATTGTTAACATTATATATATTGCTAGTCCATGTATGATATGCCATACGCCAAATAAATACTAGAGTGCAGTACTTTTAGCAGTAGAGTCCAAATGTCACTTGATTCCGAGTGCTCCTTTGTGTTTTGACACTCTCAGGGGTTGCACCAATTATATTGACCTGGGCTCCTTCCTGATCAAGCCTGTTCAGCGTGTGATGCGCTATCCGTTGCTCCTGATGGAACTCCTGAGTGCTACTCCCGAGTCGCACCCTGATCGTGCTCCTTTGGCAGCTGCTGTCTTAGCTGTCAAGGAGATCAATGGTAACCTCAACGAGTGCAAGCGCCGGAAAGATCTAGGTGAGCTGCAGGGCAACCAACACAGGAGTAATACAGTCAATGTCGATAAGTGGGAAGGGGCTGTGTGATGTTGCATTTGAAGATTGCCTGTACCAGGTGGGTTGCTGTGGGGGGAAAAACTTGCTTTCTTCACAACACTTCTCAGCCAGTAGAGAACTGTATTCTTTGAGTTCTGTTTTTAGTAGATATGAAGTATAGACCAAGTTGGGAAGATTGGATTCATCTGAGAGTTGCGTGAATTGAAGTCCACACATCTAAAGTGTACCTGGGTTGGGAAAAGCTATTTCTGTGGGTGTTGGGAATAGGAAAAAAAAACCCATTAAACTTTAATATAACTATGCTGTGCTCACTAGCTTTGATGGTGTTCTTCTGGTTTAAAAGTAACACTCGGGTGGCGTTAGAATGAGATAGTGAGGATGGGATCTGTAACAAAAGACGCAGGAAAGCAGAGTCCTAAGGTCAGCTAACAACTCCCCAGTATGGGGCTAATTCTGTCTTCTTTTCAGTGTTGAAGTACAGGAAGACTGATGACGATAGCCTGATTGAGAAGATCTCCAAACTTAATTTCCACTCTATAATCAAGAAATCCAACCGGGTCAGCAGTCACCTGAAACATCTCACAGGTTTTGCTCCCCAGGTGAATAAGAGTTGTTTCTGCTCACATGCTTTAAGGTTATTACAAGGATTTGGCACTGTGGGAACCTTCAGAGGGTTCACAGGCTCTCTCCCTCCCTTCCACCCTCTCTCTGGCAGCTCAAAGATGAGGCTTTTGAGGAGACTGAAAAGAATTTCAGGATGCAGCAGCGTCTGATTAAATCCTTTATCCGGGATCTTTCCCTTTACCTTCAACATGTCCGGGTAAATAAGTTTTGTGTGTCTATGTGTCTGTGTAAAGGGGGAAGAAGGGTACCTTGAGAAAGATTGTGGTATCAGTCATCTAATAAGGCTGAGGGGTGTCAAAGGAATGGATTGGAAGACTCTCCCATGGCTAGGCTTGTATAATGCCAGGCCCACAATTCAAGACTATGCCTGCCTCTAGAGCTGGTTGGTATAAGAGCATACTTCAAGCCAACTTATGCTTATGAGGTTGTTGGGGTTTTTTTGGCCTTCAGGAATCAGCTAGTGTTAAAGTGACAGCAGCATTGAGTATGTGGGAGCTGTGCATGGAGAAGGGTAGTGCCGAGTTGGAGCAGTTCCAGAAGATTCATGGTTTCATCAGTGATCAGCTGTTCTCTGATTTCGTGAGTGAGAGCTTTATTCCTTTCTTCCATATGAAAGCTTAGGTAAAATATCTACTACCAGAAACATGGGGAAGACAACGCTGTTTAGAAGAGATTAAAGATCCTTTCACTAAGCAGTAGACCTAACTGGCTTTTGGCTATAATAAAGTGTTATCCTTCTCAGCCTGTTGCTCCCTCCCAAAGGTTTTTGATGAGAGGTCCCCTTTCTCCAGTTCACTGGTCATTTTGGCTAGGATTGATGGAAGTTAAAATCTAAATCATCAAGAGGACATTAAATTGTTATTATTACTACTACTACTGCTACCTCTACCACAATCACTACAGGCACAGAATTACAGAATTCCTAGAAATATTGAAATGTTCTTGAAAAAACATGAAAGCTCTAAAACATTATAGACAGCAGCTGGCATGTAGTTTGCTGGACAAATAATACTATGGAAACGGAGAGGAGAAAATATTTGATGGTTTCAAAATTTATGGTAAATGCAGGAGATCTTACATTATGAGCCACAGTGGCGCAGTGGTTAGAGTGCAGTACTGCAGGCTACTTCTGCTGCCTGCTGGCTGCCTGCAATTTGGCAGTTCAAATCTCACCAGGCTCAAGGTTGACTCAGCCTTCCATCCTGCCGAGGTCAGTGAAATGAGGACCCAAATTGCTGGGGGCAATATGCTGACTCTGTAAACCGCTTAGAGAGGGCTGTAAAGCACTGTGAAGCGGTATATAAGTGCTATTGCTATTGCTACTGCTATTGCTATTCAGGGATTAAGGATAGAAAGAAAGAAAGGAAGGAAGGAAAGAAAGAAAGAAAGAAAGAAAGAAAGAAAGAAAGAAAGAAAGAAAGAAAGAAAGAAAGAAAGAAAGAAAGAAAGAAAGACTAGATAGCCATTTGTCCGCTGCTCAAACGGGATTGAACTAGAAGACCTTCAAGGTCTCTTCCAATCCTATCATTTTATGTTCTATTTTTCATTAAAAACATATACGGCAAACCAGTAAAACCTATTTGGTCATAATGATAGTATAAATGAAAGGGCTCGCTTTTGTTAATGGAAGATTTTTTCTTCTTCAATTTCTACTGAATCCATCGAAGTAATTTGGCAGAGTGGGAAAAGCTGCAGTGTGATACCTAGGTCTGATTGTTGCTCTCTTGCTTTGCAGAAGAAGCGCACTGAGCGTCTGGTGATCACCCCTCTGAATCAGCTGCTGAACATGTTTGCTGGGCCTCACAAACTGGTGCAGAAACGCTTCGATAAGCTCCTGGATTTCCACACGTGCACCGAGCGGGCCGAGAGGTTGAAGGACAAGCGGACCTTGGAAGAATTGCAGTCAGCACGCAACAATTACGAGGCCTTGAATACCCAGCTGCTGGATGAACTGCCCAAATTTCAGTGCTGTGCCAAGGAGCTTTTCACTAGCTGCCTGCGTAGCTATGCTGAAGCTCACTGTGACTTTGTACGCCTAGCACTGCAGGAACTTCAGCCTTTGCTCTCAGTAAGTACAGAAGCTGCGAGTGGCTGGCATGGCTGGTGCTTTCCATGAGAACGGAAGGAAAGAGCACGGCACTTCCCGGTTTTCTTCTCCATCTTTTTCACTTTTAAGGCATGTTTGCACGGAGCATACAGACCTCTAAATGAAATGCTCCTTGGAGGAGCTCCATGGTAGAATTATTAATACTGATTACCTCTCCACTAACATGGAAGTGAGGAAAACTAATCCTCACTGTTTTGGAATCATCAAATTATCGTCATGATTACTCTGAATATAGCGGGTTATTATTGAGCAGAATTTACCTAAAATTGTCGTTTTCTGACTCACGTCTAATATAGCTTTCCTCTATCTCAGCTGCTGCAAGTGGTTGGCAGGGAAGGGAATCTTATTGCCATCTTCCAGGAAGAGCATAGTAGAGTCCTCCAGCAACTGCAGGTCTTCACCTTCTTTCCGGAGAGCATTGCTACCACTAAAAAGCCCTTTGAAAGAAAAAGCCTGGAGCGCCAGTCAGTGCGAAAACAACCCCTTCTGGGCATGGTGAGTTCTATGCGAGTAACAAGAGGTGGAAGGCTGCCCTCTAGAGGTGGAATTATGACATTAATGTCAGTATGGTCACAGTGAAGAGTACTTGGGGGCTCAATGTATTCTTCCTGATATTGAAAAGAGTAAACAGAGAATCTGTGGAATTCATTGCCATCAGATACGCTAATAGTCACCAAGGTAGAAGGTTTTAAAAGAGGGTTGGATAATTTCAGGGAGGTTCAGGCTATCGGTGATTACTAGTCACTGGCTGCACATTACTTTTTGAATCTTAAGTAATATGCTTTAAAAGCCTATTGTTGGAAGCAACAACAGAAAGTTCTGTCATCCCAGCCCTTCAACCATGTTTGTGAGCTTCTAAAATGTAATGCTTCAACTGGATTACTATACTACATGAAGCTCTTTGACTGATCTAATATGGTACTCACTGTTTTAAAGAGGAGTCTGAGCGGAGAACTATAGATGCCTGGATTATTCCCTTCCCCTTCACTGGAGTTGTTGTTTCCCTTATAGCCCAGTTACATGCTACAGTCAGATGAACTGCGAGCAGCCCTCCTGGCCCGCTATCCTCCTGAGAAGCTATTTCAGGCTGAGCGTAACTTCAATGCAGCTCAAGAGCTGGATGTGTCATTATTGGAGGGGGATCTTGTGGGTGTTCTCAAGAAAAAGGATCCTATGGGCAGTCAGAACCGTTGGCTTATTGACAATGGAGGTGAGTGGAAATGTTTCTGAACCTCAGCCCTAGGTCCTGTTCCCAACTTTATTATGCTTAGCATTAGTGATTATTTTCTTCCTTGTCCCATCTCTACAGTGACAAAGGGCTTTGTGTACAGCTCCTTTCTGAAACCTTACAATCCACGCTGTAGCCACTCAGATGTCTCTCTGGGCAGTCATTCATCTGGTGAATCTGAACTCAGCGGTTCTTCCTCATCCCATGGAATCAGTACCCCAAACAACATTTTGACCATCACATCTGTTAACAGCCCGCACAAGCCTCCACAGGACTCTGGCATCCCAGGCAACCTGATTAATTCTGTTCAGACTCTCTCAGAGCTGGATGCTGTTTGCCAGCTCCACATGGGTCCCACTGTGGAATCTGCACAGCCATCCCGCAATCCTCCATCATCTCGGCGACACAGTAATCCAGATGCACGAAATGGGCACCAAGTCCGGTACAAGGCAAGGCCAACCCCATCAGTGGACAACTTAAGGCTGAAGAGCAGCGAGTGCATGGGAAATCAGGTGAGTGGGACAGAAGCATATGTAGACACATGCTCGTTGCTTTTAATGGCCTGATTCATATATTTTAAATTTCATTTGATCATGGCTTACCAAAAGCCAGAATTGATTGGATTCATACATTGGACAAAGCCAAAATGAGTCAAACCAACTTCTGCTTTACGGTTTGAACAAGACGAGTATATCGATTCTAAATTGGCTAGCTAGTTTTTATAACTAACATCTTCTTAGTAATGCAGTATTTTGGATGACTAGGAAGAATTTAACATAGCCTAACACTTTGCTGAAAGAAATGCAAATTTATGTAGATCTACTCTGGAAACAGGTTTCCTACTTATGAGAGAGAGAGAATCCCCAAAGTATTGTGTAGCAAAATAAAAAGAACAATTTGGGAGGTGCACGGTGGTTTCTGGTTGGCCCAAAGTGAAGATAGCAATTGGTTTTGTCCTGTGTTCTTTCTCACCTCCTTCTATATTTTTTGCTTCCAGGTCTATTATGCCCTTTATACCTTTAAGGGCCGCAATTCAAATGAACTGAGTGTAACAGCCAATCAAAGACTAAAGATTCTACAATTTGAAGACATAACTGGCAACCAGGAATGGTGGCTTGCAGAGGCACATGGGAAACGGGGCTATGTACCATCCAGTTACATTCGCAAGACTGAGTACACGTGAGATGCTGGAGTAGGAGATGTCACAAACTGGTGCCTTTATAACTACCATGCAAGGACATACTCTTGCATCCACGCCATTCCTCTGAAAGTTTGGATTTCAGTATATTTATCTAGGGAGTTGGACCTGGTTTCCATCAAAGTTGGATGCAATGCTCTTACTGTGCAGCCTGAGACAGCCCTGTCTTCCTCTTAGCAGTGCTGTGTGGAGCTCATATTTCCAATTGAGGTAGACATTCAGTCCACTAACTGGATTGTAAACTGGCTGGAAATCATGCAGCCAAGAGAGATATCTGCCTAGTGGTGCAAAGGCATGAGAAGGGAGCCAGTTAAGATAAAAGGAGGACTCAGGATTGTTGGGGGCCAGTATGCCGACTCTGTAAACTGCTTAGAGAGGGCTGTAAAGCACTGTGAAATGGTATATAAGTCTAAGTGCTATTGCTATAAGTCCAGTATTTCAGAAGTGTCACCAAAGGAGTATTAGGTATATTTGCTGCCTTGAATTATTTATAAAAATAATAAAGGCAAGATATAAAGAAACAAACAAATAAAATCGCCTCTTAAGGCCCAATCTTAGTGTTGTCCTCCAACAGCTGGTGCTCAAAGGTGTAGCTGAACCTACTAATAGATATGGCAAATAGCTGTTGGTATTTCTGCCCTTTGTGAAACCACGTATCTTCGGCCCTGTAAGGAGTGAGCCTATCAGAAAGACGGGTTCAGAGAAGTTGCTGAGTGTTACGGTACCACCAAGAAGCAAGTATTCCATGTGTCCTTTCCCTGTCTCAGTATTAGTTAACATTGTTTGCTGTTGGGCAAAATAATTCTTTGGTTCAACTTTAGACAGGTTTGGTGCTCATCTTGCATGCTGCAGTATCTGTGACAGGGCAAGGCTGCAATTCTTTTGTCCCTGACTCGGGTCAGAGCTGGAGGGGCAGCATTTATGCTCTGGGGGAAACAGCAGAATGTAAAAGCTGCATTTTGCTTCCTGAGTAACTTGCTTGAGTTGCTGTTGTGTAAATAAAATACATTTCTCAAATTACTTGTATTTATTTTGGACAGAAACAATGTTCTTTCTCCTAGTGTACAAATTTATTTTCCATACTCAGGAAATCTTAACTAGAGGCTATTGAGAATTATTACATATGTTGCCCAGAGTCTCCTTTGGAGGAGATGGGTGGCTATATAAATTTGATAAATAATTATAAAAGGTTACTTTTTTTAACTCCAGTGATAACTGGTAAAAGTTTATATCAAAAACTAAATAAGAGAGGTTTATCTTACAAAGACTCTTAAGCATTTTGATAAGTCCAAAATACTTCTGGAATCTTTTTTTAATGATCTTTTTAATAAAGACCAAAAGGTTGAAAAATAATCTGCTAGTAGCCTGCTTCACTATGCTATATCTCTCACTGTTGGCTTGCATCTCCTAGAATCTTCAGCCAGCATAGAGGACAATAACTCAGCCTATCTTGAAGATACCAGATTGGGGAAGAGTGCCTCCAAAAAGAATAATTTAAAAGCCAACCTTCAAAAAACTATATACATGCAAGAAGAGTATGAAATCTGGATTGCTCAGAATGGTTTCCCACATTTTATTCCTTGATTTCACGTAGTGACCCTGTGGTAACATTTTAGCATGATGCCTAACCTCAAGTTCTTTCCAGATAAGCAAACACATGCTGTTGCTGACCCAAACATAATAAAGCTGCCTTTAAGTCTCAGGTAATGCTCTGTAAGGGTAAGTGACACTAGCAGCGCTGGTAACATTTTTCATTCAGTGCCAGTGGCAAGTCAAGGAAAATCGCAATGCCACGGAAGGTTGCCGGTGATTTTTCTGCCTTGAGCTCCTGTTCCTCTACAGTGCAGTGTCCTGACTTCTTGTTATGCCAGCTTCCCTGGCCATCCCTGCAAAGATGCCTTGCTGTTGAAGCAGCTCTTCAGGGCTGTCAAATTCTACAATCTTTCCTTCCTGAAGTACCATCACCCTAGAAGAGAAAGAGCAATATGAATTTGGGAACGTTTCAATACAGGTAGTCCTCAAGTTATAGTAGTTCGTTTAGTGACCGTTTGAAGTTACAATGGCACTGAAAAAAAGGGACTTATGACCATTATTCACACTTATGACCGTTGCAGCATCCCCATGGTCACATGATTTATATTTGGATGCTTGACAACTGACTCACCTTTATGACGGTTGCAGTGTCCCTGGGTCATGTGATCCCCTTTTGTGACCTGACGAGCAAAGTCAATGAGGAAACCAGATTCGCTTAACAACCGTGTTACTAATTTAACAACTGCAGTGATTCAGTTAACAAATGTGGTGAGAAAAGTTGTAAAATGGGGCAATATTCACTTAACAAATTTCTCACATAGCAACATAAATTTTGGGCTCAATTGTGGTCATACGTCAAGGACTACCTGTACTTACATGCGTCGCCTATTATCATATAATTTTGAAAGGGTGAACAGAGGAAAAGAGTTGATGAGATATTATCAATCCAGTTTCAGCAAGAAAGTATAGATTTAGGAATCAAAATGATAAAAGGGAAACCAAGTGAAAAGTGCAACAAGACTTAGTGTGTTTTCTAACCCTCTAACTCAGTGGTTCTCAACCTTGGCAGCTTGAAGATGGGTGGACTTCAACTCCCAGAATTCCACAGCCAGCGTTGCTGGCTGGGGAATTCTGGGAGTTGAAGTCCACCCATCTTCAAGCTGCCAAGGTTGAGAAACACTGCTCTAACTGCTCTTGCTTATGACCTCAGCCAGACTCTGGAGCTTTATGGTGAAAACAGCAACAGTACAATAGTTTACTCTCCAAAATATTGTGTTGGGCTTTCTTTCACTAGATGCCAGTCCCCAGATTATTCTTTATTTTATATAACAGCAGGAAGGAAAGAAAGGACACCGTTATAAATTATTCTTACATAGCCTAACATCCAGCAAAATTTTAAAATGTAGAACCCCTTTGGAAGATGCCTCTGGAAAGCCAACCTATTACCCTCCTAATAATGTTATCCTACAAGTGGTACGCAGAGGCATACTACCTGGAACACTGCAGTTAGCATGACCGATTACCAGTGATAGCTTTATCTTCTAAGAGTTTGTCTAATCCACTTTTAGACTTACTTGATGGCCATTGTTACATCTGATGGTAGAAAAGTGCCTAGCTCAATTAATTTTTGTTTTAATCCTCCGCCATTCCATTTCTTTGGATGTTCTTGGGTCTTATTATTGAGAACCAATAGTATCCATTTGATATAGAATTGTATGTAGTCACGTGGCCTACACATTTCCTAGTGTCTTTTCAGGGGTCTTAAGCTGACCATTCCCTTCCTGCTTGCTTTTTTCAGTTTTTGTTTACAACAGGAAGAGACATTTCTATAGTTGATTTATATTTCATCATATGAGTACTGACCTGCATTCAAGATCTAATTCATTGATTTATGTCAATTTATAAGGTCAGTACCAATTAGCAATACCAAAGCATTACTTAGATTTATGTGGCAAAGTGGAAGGCAGAGGCTCAGCGGCTCTGCCAAAATGTTGAGCTCTGAAAGCTTCTGTGCCGTCTTTATTGCTTTCTACTGAACGGTGTGAAATGGATTTAGTGAGATCACGGCATGTTTTCTAATCCTGCTTTTGTAGCAGCTTGCCATGAATACAAAATAAAGTTTAAAATACTTGAGAGAAATCTATAATTCTCTTTTTACTTTTTTGAGAATTTGTGGCTAGAATCCAACCTGAAGAGAACAGCTTTCCTCAAGGGGAAAAATAGCTGGTTTGAACAGGTTATGTACATTTTGGCTTTTAAGTATTTGTTGTTGTTGTTTTGCTAAGTATGTGTTGGGTTTTTTTTCCTAAAATGTATATTCTGCCTGCCAAAGTATTTCTCTGCTGTCTTCTCTCAGAAATCCATCCTTTTAAAAAAGATATCATACTAATGGATCTGAAATCTTGTTTTTGTTTTCGGTCCTATTTCAACATATGTACATTTGAAATAGATTACAATTCCTTGGATTTCTGTGTTATTTTTAGATCTCTATATTATATTTATATTTCTTTTAGGAGCATGCATGTGGGAAGGTGTATTTGAACCACTTTTATTACAGAATTTTTTGGAGTGCTCCACACAATCCTGTTGTGGCAGAAATTCCATCCCTGTAGTATAATATTCTCTATCATGGATTCCTTTGCTGCCTCACACGGCTATTCTGCATGGTCTTTTGGGTGTGCATGATAGAAATACTCCGCTCCTGGCTGTGTACCTGTCGCTCACTGACAGAGACACACACACACATACTTTTACCTATGGCTGTCCATGATGGTGTGTAACCGATGGGCAATGGTGATTACGGTGCAGTTGGCAAACTCGCTTCGGATTGTCTCTTGGATCAAGTGATCAGTTTCCATATCTACAGCAGCTGTTGCTTCATCCAGAATCAAGATTTTGGATTTACGAAGCAGGGCTCGTGCCAGGCATACAAGCTGCCTCTGCCCCACACTGGAGGGTGGGGAGGAAGAGGGACACACAAATAAAAATTGATTATTGATGCTGCTACCAAAATTAATGCAAATAATCACAGGAAACTGAAATGAACATCAGTCCAGATAATACTCTCCATCAATCAAGCCAGGCTGTGTGATTCAACTAGAGAATAATGCCAAATAGGAGGTACTTGAATAGCTCAAGCATGTATGGTATCTTAAGATGACACCAGCTCTTGGTCATTTTCACTAATTTCCTATACCTCAAGTTCTCTCCTCCTTCACTCACTGGAGAAGACAACCCTTCAGGTAGCGCTTGTACATAGGACTTCAGGTGTGCCAATTCTAGAGCATGCCAGATGTCTTCATCTGAATACTGATCAAATGGATCCAGATTCATACGCAAGCTCCCCGAAAAGAGTATAGGATCCTGAAAATGTAGATACAAGGCACTTTAGTCAAGGCTAGTTTGATTAAGAACTATGGCTAAGATAAGTTGAGGTAAGAGAGCAGAAGTAGAGAAGTATTAGTATTTAACCATCTGAAATTGTTTTCTGCTACTGTAATTGGGAATGACATTGGGAGAGAGAAGGAAGATCTGCAGGCTAGGCTATGGTCAGATAAGAGGCAGCTGAACCCACACACACACAAAAAAGGGGGTAGGTGACAAACATCTCAGAAGTGACCTTCCCTAGTTCTTAGATTGTAAAGGTTGGGGGATTAATGTAACTTACTATAAAAATAGAGCTATTACTCTTAGGTTTGCTTCTTGTCTGGGCTACCTTTCAAGGCTCACAGCTACTGTACACCCAGAGCAGATAATACACTTTATGTAGTAGCTGAATTAGCCTATTGTGTTATTCCTTTCATAATACATTGTATCATCAGTTAACCAAATGGTGTGGGTTTGCAGAACAAACTAATCTATCACATAGACACATCTCAGCTCTTCAACTGATAAGCCATGTTGTGTAAACCCAGCCTATATATAGAAGAGTTAGCTATAATATTAGCTACCTCTTTGAATAATTGAATTAAGTTGAATTGAATAATAAAATTAGTAAGTTTCTTCAGCTCTTCAGCCTCCTTCACTCACTTCTGGAATTCAAAAGGGTAGTTTAAATTGCCTAGATCCCATGTCAGCACCTACTCCAAAGGAAGTAGTAATCACAAGCTGGTAAAAAAGGAACACCTCCCTTATCCCTTCTCTTCCCTCATTACTGCAATGTGCAGATGGGGTTTGGTACAGTATTCATGCAACCAACCAGTCAAATCCTGTATCCCAGCATTTTCAGACAGATGCTGTAGGGCAGGGGTGTCAAACCAGCGGCCCATAGTCCAGATGCGTCACATGCAGGCCACACCCACCCCAGCTCCGCAAAGCAAAAAAAACACCACAAAACATCACGTGATGGCAACGTGACGCCGCGAGTTTTAACACCCGTACTCTAGGGTTTCTTTTACCTGTGGGATGATAGTGAGTTTCTCACGTAGGTCATGAAGGCCAAGTGTTGCTATATCAAGTCCATCGATTAAGATTTTTCCTCCAGCTGCTTCCAAAATGCGAAAGAGGCAATTTGTGAGAGAGGATTTTCCAGCTCCTGTTCGGCCCACCACACCAATCTGAGAAGGCAGAATTCCAGGAATTAAGTGTCTGATAAAGCTTTAATTTCCCTCTTCTGGTGTCCTGTTTTTGTGATCCAACTGTGTTTACACCCTCCATTCCTGCTATTGCCAAATAAGTCCATGGCAGATTGTTCAGTAACTGTTACTTTGCTTTCGGCACAAATAGGTCATTCTTGATATCTGAGAAATTTAGCATAAATTAGTATATGGAATGTAGGCCCAGTAAGGCCACCCTTTTCCCATTTTATCTCCACTTGATTTCACTCTTCTTTCTCCTGGACCATACCCATTCTCAATAAAACCCTGAAAGCTCCATTGATGTCTTTTCCCAAGATATCTCACCTTCTCAGAACCCTTGATATGACAGTTGATCCCATCTAGAACTAGCTCTAGCTCAGGCCGATACCGAACCTTGTAGTCCATGAAAGTGATC
Organism: Thermophis baileyi; assembly: GCA_003457575.1. Lineage (NCBI taxonomy): Eukaryota > Metazoa > Chordata > Lepidosauria > Squamata > Dipsadidae > Thermophis > Thermophis baileyi. The sequence continues at coordinate 60,952 of QLTV01001469.1, forward strand.
TCTCCATTGTTGGGCCATTGAGAAGGTGGTCTCTGTGTTGTCACCCATGGCGCCTACACAAGGGAAGATGACCATTAGAACAACATGCTTAGAACAATTTCACACATCTCTTCATCTCACACATGTACACAAGTATATATTATTTGCACAGCTCCATTTTCTGTACCTCATTTGCAATTTCTGTGTATTCATGCAATCTCTCTATAGCCACAATGTTTGTCTCCAGCTCCGACGTCATTCGCACCAACCAGTTCAGAGTCTGAGTTACCTAAATGAATTAATGGAGGTATCACTATAATCATTCTGCTTCCTCAATTGCCTCTCTCTGATCAAATACTTACACTGAATATATTCCATTTGGATGCAATTTATAGACCCCAACAAGATTGTCATTTCCATATTCACTTATTTTACTAGAAACT
>QLTV01001469.1:114046-159386 GCA_003457575.1 Thermophis baileyi
AGGCAGCTAAACATATTCTGAGATATTCAAGCTATATAAGTAATTATTCGTTATATTTAGAATCTAGAAATGATTTAATGTTAACAGCATATGCAGATGCTGGTTTTGCAACAGATAAAATTACTCGAAAATCTACAACAGGAATTGTTATGTTATTAGGAAATGTATTAATAGGTTGGAGGTCTATTAGACAACAACATATTAGTTTGTCTACAATGGAGGCAGAATTTACAAGTTTATTTTTAATGTGCACTGAACTTATATATTTTAAGCAATTATGTAAGGATATAGGAATTGATGTACAAGAGCCGTTTGTTGTATATGAAGATAACCAAGCCGCAATTAATATGGCTACAAATATTGGTGTAAAAACATGATTCAAGCATACAGATCTAAGATATTTAAATGTAAGACAATGTGTACAGAATGGAATGATCAAATTAATATATTGTGAAAGTGAGAAAAATATAGCAGATCATTTTACTAAAGCACAAAGTGGCATAAGACATAAAGAAAGTTGTGAAAGATTGAATATAAGATTGTAAAGTATTGTACATTAAAAACCCAAAGGGGAGAATGTCAGAATCATGTATAAAGTGATTGGGTTTACTAATGTATACTTAAACCAACCCCACATTCTGATGCGTATACTCATTTCCTTAACAGGGAGGATAAAGCAAAGTGCAGAGTTGATAAAGTTAATGATGGGGGGAAAAGCTTTGTTCCCATTACTCTGTTTTCTTTTAAATATATTCAGGGCAAACCCCAAAAGTGTTATTTTATCTACTGATGAAAATATGACAAAATATCAGAATAACAGAATTGGAAGGGAACTTGGAGGTCTTCTAGTCCAACCTCCTGCTCAAGTAGGAGATCTATACCATTTCAGACAAGTGGTTGTCCAATCTCTTTTTTAAAACCTCCAGTGACACAGCATCCACAACTTCTGAAGGCAAGCCATTCCACTGATTAATTGTTCTAACTGTCAGGAAATTTCTCCTCATTTCTAGGTTGGTTTTCTCCTTGATTGGTTTCCATCCATTGCTATATAAAAGTAGCATCTTCAAGCATCTTGAATGAAACCTGATATATCTGTTTTAAATCAGAGGTCTCTTTTTCTTAAACAACATAAAAAAAAATGACCAGACCCAACAAGCTGATTGAGAATCTTACATGCAATACTTTGGGGGGAAAGTCTTTGAATGTTCTCTCCTGCCCTTTCCTCTAATGCAGTCCCCCTCTAACCTCACCCCATTAGATGTGCTGAATCAACACTTCCATCATGAGTGGGGAACATTGGCCTAAAGAAAATCCACTCTCAAAACTTTTAATGAGTACTAGCCTAAAACAAAAGAAATAGATTGGTGCTGAATTTATCAGTCTGGAGTCAGCAACGTGGAGAGAAAACTAAAGAAAGAATGCTTTTGTCCTGATACAGAGTAAAACTTTGGCAAGAAGTGACTCTCACCCAAGTGACAGAATAGAGTACAGGATTTGTGTACTGGACAGCAGGTCTTCCATTACTAAAGACAGGGTACTGTAGCTTCCCTGAGTCTTCAACAATGGTAAAAACCACCTCAGTTAATGCCATCAGTAAGAGCAGCAAAGTCAGCACCTGATTAAAAGAAGAGAGAGTGACACAAATTACTACTCATTGCTGCCCATTAGGTTTCAAAGGAACAAATTTTCAAAAAATTTACAAAGCATCAAAGAGAAGAAACCACAAAATAAAGGAAAACTTAAAGACTGCAATGTATTGAGTGTCAGGCCGAAGCCATTTTCTTTGGATCTTTGGCCTGCCACACTTTATGTTAGTTTAAAATGTATTCTTTGCTATGGGAATTTGGGAGGGGCAGTTGCATGAGGGATGTCTGCATGTAGCCACAACAAATTCCTTCTAGATTGTCAAGGTCATCCTTTGTCCTGCACCTGCACGGAAGAAGGTGGAGTTCCCAAGAAGCTACCAGATGAAGATTGGTTCATGTGATGAACTTGATTGTGGGGACAAAGGCTTGAACTTTCAACTGGGTGGAGAAACCCCGAAGACTTCAGATTCGGGATTTCTCCCAGCCGTGCTGACGTGGCTCTGTTAATAAATTGGAACTATGAGAAGAGCTTTGCCTCGGACTCTGATTTAATTCCAGATGCTATTTGAAACCCTGACACTGAGCTTGGTTCTTGCTAAGGCAATGTTCCAGTAGCTGACAACAAAACAGTAGTGGTTGGCAACTGTCTGTTTGTAGATTTTTTTAAAAAAACAACCTCCTAGTCTAACCTACAGTCCAAAGAATTCATAGTGGTCCAGGAAATCCAATACTAACTACAGTAGGTCCAACCCTGCATAGCTTTTCTGAGATTAGCCAACAATCTGCTAAATGGGACTAAAGCTGGACAGCTGGTACAATCCAAAAAGTATATTATGACCCAATGATTTATCAACTATCTCAATGTGTCTTGACTACTGGAGAGTTAATTAGCATATCTATATAACACTTTCTGTAATTGCTCCCACAAAAACTCCAACTTGGTTGGAGTAAAACTCCATGTTGGTTGGAGATGCATGAGAGTAAGTTCACTAACATCCTCAACAGTCTTATCTATTAAAGATATAGAGATGCTGGTCAACAACTACCCAACATGACAGCTGGTTGGAGAAAACTAACACAAGACGTGGTGTATCTATACATCAAACTAAGCTACAATGAGATTTTATCTGGTTGTGCCTTAACATTGTATGAAACCAACCACTTAGGCTTTAGTCAACCAGTCAGTCTGTTTTGTTTCAACTATAAATTATAACTAATAATACAAAGCCTAGGTAAGGTGGTAGTCAAACATAATTAAAATAAAACTTAAACAGCTTAATACAGCAGCTGTGTAAATATGTACTTATTTATTGACTCTGAGCAGCTCACAATATATTAAATCATAAAAACCCAATACAAAATAAAGCAAAATTGGATCCACAAAAATACATCCATCAAGAGGCTTAATCTATCTTAACCCAAGGTCTGGGACAACTAGGTCTTCAAGGCTTTATGGAACGCCAACAGAGTAAGAATCATACAAATCTCATACCAGAGAATAGGTACTCCCACAACAGAGAAGGTATACTTCTTGTATTCCAATAAATGGCAATGTTTGATGCAGAAGAATCTGAACTGCACTAATTCTGCTGGCAGATGCCAGCCAGGCAGAAACTATGAGAGATAGGCAGTCCTCAGATAACCTGGCCCTATGCCATTTAAGGCTCTATAGGGGATGAACCTTGAATCACACCTAAAAGCAGAGTGGCAACCAGTGCAGGTTGTGAAATAGAGGTGTCACACCACTGCCTGCACTGCTGCCTTATGGACCAATAGAAGCCTCTGAATGGTTTTCAAGGGACTCTCCATAGAAGAACATTGCAGTAGTGAGGTGATTATGGTATGAGTGACTGTCTGAAGGGTCTCCCAACAAGGAAGGACACTAACTGGCACACCAGATGTAGCAATGTAGAAGCAGAGCAGAACAGAAACTTTCTGTTTAGTAGATATCAGTGGTGAAATCCCAATTTTTTACTACCGGTTCTGTGGGCGTGGCTTGGTGGGCGTGGTGTGGCTTGGTGGGCGTGGCAGGGGAAGGATACTGCAAAAGCCCCATTCCCTCCCCACTCCTGGGGGAAGGATACTGCAAAATCTCCATTCCCACCCCACTCTGGGGCCAGCCAGAGGTGGTATTTGCCGGTTCTCCGAACTACTCAAAATTTCCGCTACCGGTTCTCCAGAACCTGTCAGAACCTGCATAGATATTCAAGTAGATTATTTCAATATAAGCTATTTTCAAAGCAGATACCTCTCTAAATATCTCTCTGAATTTTTAAGAACTTTTCCCATGAACGCATTACATTAAAAGCTCTGTAATTGTTGAAGACATTGAGGAATCTGGTAAGGAAGCTGAAATGATGATCCAGCGAGTCAGGGGTTGTTTAGTTAAATATTAAATTTTATGGAAATCAGGCTGAAAGATTTCTTCTTTAAAACAAGGTCCCAAAATGTTAGCAAACAACAAATATAATAATGTGGGAAGTTAGTTGAATTCATACTTAGCTTTTTAAGACCAGGATTTGAGATACTTTACTAAAAGAAATCTTTCTAAAGCCACACAAAATAACATTGCCCTTTGAAATGCACTTAATAAAGCTGAAGTTGAATATGAGCGTAATACAGCCAATTCTTAGAAAGGCAGTTCCTTGGCTTCAGTTTTAAGAAATGTCATTGGTTGTTAGGAACAGCAATTTTAAAAAATCCCATGCAACATTTGCTTTTGGCTATTTTCCTGCAATTTCATCAGACATAGCTAAGCAAGCAACTGCTTAATGCACTATATAATTAAGCCTTCATTGGTTTTTTTCTTAAAAATATGTAACTATAGCTGTATTCCATAATAATCAAGATTGTTACAAAACTAAATTAAGTTCATCCATAGAACAAGAAATTTCAATAGTACATTCATTTTAGTACTTTTGGGAAAAACAAACACTTAACATTAAATTAGCAAATCAAAGAATACTGATTTAAGGACAACTCTAGATCTATCATATCTGGATATTTTTTTATTGTTCTTCTTGCTCTTTTTTTAAGCTACATTTAGATCTATATTTCACAATCACATATACCCACACACATATACGGTAGTACATCAATTAACTATATAGAACATGGACACATTTTAAAACAAGAACAATAATTTCATGCTATATAATATGAACACAATATAAGATTAAGGAGAGATATAACATTTTAAGTGATCATCTGGAATTTTCTCACATCTCTAACACCTTATCTATTTCAAGGGAATGATGGTACTCTTCGAATTGAGTACCCTTCTACTGTTTGACAATCTCTGGGAAAGGACTTTCTCTCCCACCTGCTTCATGAGATACAGTTTGGTGACTGATGATTTCTTCAGCTTAGATTTGCACATGGGAAGAAGCTTCCATGGGCCAAAGAGCCAAAGGAAGCCCAGAGGGATCCAGACAAGAACTGTCTGTTCAAAGCAAAGTGGCAGATCAGCATCATCGTGGTCCAGGAAAGAGGAATTCTGGGGGTAACAAGAAAGAAACAAAAGAAATTTATGCTGAAGGCTCACTTTGAAATGGATTGTTAATATATAAAAAGTCTGTCTCTTACACTTCTTCCCAAGGTTAGCAATAGCACTTAGACTTATATACCGCTTTACAGTGCTTTACAGCACTCTCTAAGCGGTTCACAGAGTCAGCATATTGCCCCCAACAATCTGGGTCCTCATTTTACCCACCTCGGAAGGATGGAAGGCTGAGTCAACCTTGAGCCGGTGAGATTTGAACCACTGAACTGCTGAACAGTCAGCTGAAGTAGCCTGCAGTACTGCACTCTAACCACTGCGCCACCTCGGCTCATTATGTTCCATTATGTCTTTGCTCTGCCAATAAATACAACAACTACTGCAATTTAAATGTTGCTGATCATATAAGTCAATAACAGTATGGTATATCTCAAGGATTTACAACTACTTATCAATGCAAGTAGCTAAACACTACTTGCATTGATATCCATTCCCTACATCTCTTCATTATTTTTCATTGGTTCACATCCTCTTTCATTTGTCCTATATATACAACAGTATGACTGAATTGTAATTAAGTTCATTTTAGAAGGTAACACTAGAAAACACTTTTTAAAGAGTTTGTACTTTTCTACACATAGTTTTTCCCATTTTACAACCTTTCGTGTCTTGGTGATTAAGTGAATCACTGCAGTAGTTAAGTTAGTGACACTTTAAGTGAACCTGGCTTCACTTTGCTTGTCAGAAGGTTGCAATCACATGACCCCGGGACACTGCAAACACCATAAACATATTGCACATGCCAAGCATCTGAATTTTGATCACGTGACCATGAGGATGCTGCAATGGTCATAAATGTGAAAAGCAGCCATAAGTCACTTTTTTCAGTGCTGTTGTAACTTCAAAAGGTCACTGTAGTGTACATCAAAATCCAGTCATAGACATTTCAATTCAAAGTGTTTGCTCCATTCACAGATCTATTCTAATTTATGACTCCACATAATTTGGCCTCTTCAGTAGAGCCAAATTACAATCAACCGTAATGAAGAAGAATGGATATTTGTTTAGTCATCTGGTAACCTGAACTGGATCCTGAAAGGAGCTCTAAGGACAATGCTGACCTGTCAGTTTTGCCCCAGCCTCTTACCTTCATCTTAGACAAGGAAGCTACAAGCTTTTGTCAGCTTCATGCTTAGGCTTCTGTTGCTGCAGATCTACAGAAGCTTATGCAGAGCAGTTATTTTTAATTCTTAATTCTCAACGTATCTGATTTAATCAAACTGAAAATGAACAATCTCAAATAATTTTCAAACTGTTTTTGAGCAGCTGGAAAGTGATGACAATGATGGTGTGAAAGTGCTGCATTATGGAAATCAACCCTCAGATGTTCAATATTGGCCTCTCTCTCTCCCTCCCCCGCTCTTCCTGTGTCATAAACATTTACAGTTTTTTTCCTCTGCTGAGCCTTGAAGCACTTGGCTATGCTTTCCAATTCTATATTGTAAATGTGTATTGGTGGTTCCTCTTGTCTTGGTGAGTATCTATCATGGGATATTCTTAGCCTCTTGTCCCAACTGGAAACAATGTAAATGCCATGTTGTATGAGATCTTTACCATGTGTGCATCACAAGGTTTTCACTCTTGCCTAGGGAAATATTGGAGGACAAACATTTTTTATTTTTTTCCTTAAAAGGCATGATGGCATGTAAATGGGCAGAAGATAGCAATATTTGCTATAGCCACTAGCAATCCAAAAGCAATGATACTCCTCCATAAGATGAATTGGGGAAGTCTATTAAACCATTTTCTAAATCAGTAACTAAAGCAAAATCTCTACTAGAGTTTATAGGATTATGACTCTGGGAATACTTTGTTTTATATTTTGATTATTTTAAGGAGGATAATTTTTATCCAAGTGCAATGTTCCTTAAAAATAATCAAAATATAAAATATTCAAAATAAAAGACATCTTCAAAATAAACTGGGAACTTAATAATTTTCTTTTTCTTTCTTTCAAACATTTATATTGCCTCCGAAGTTAAAACAAACTCCTGGCAGTTCACAGCCCTGAATAAAAACTATATATATAGTTTTTATAACTATATATATATATTATATTTTATAACTATATATATATTATATTTTATAACTATATATATATTTTATAACTATACACACACACACACACACACATACACACACACACACACCGTGTTTTCCCGAAAATAAGACCCTGTCTTATATTTTTTTGAACCCTGAAATAAGTGCTTGGCCTTATTGCCATGTACTATAAAAGCCCGATTGGGCTTATTATCAGGGGATGTCGTTTTTAATTAAATATTTCATATAATGAAAACTATTTCATTATAAATAATGAAAATTTTGGGTTCAACTGTGGTTGTAATTCAAGAACTATCTGTGTCTCTAGCTATGTCTTAAAAATAGTGGGGAAGGGGGATTTTATATAGCGGCAGCTTTATGCCACTCCCAGTGCAGTAAATCAGAAAATATTTTTTTGTTACTTAGTCTGGGCTTGTAAAATCGAACTATAAATCGGGGTGATTACAAAATACAGCAGTGCTGTTCTCTTACCAAAATTCATAAAACTAAGATTTACATGAGACAATTAGAATTATTCATTCATTTATATATGCTACCTAAATCACAAAAGTAAGTCAGAGCAGCTTACATAATAATCACATGATATATCACTTCAGAATTTAAAAGGAAAGCAACATATCTAAACACTGCCCCAATCAAAAACTATTTAGGAAACTAGCACATTTTGGACAAAGTTAAGCAAAATGTCCTTTTCTGACATGCTTTCTTTACAAGTGTGGGATTTTTTTTTTTTTTACAGAATCAGTCAACCATCCAACCTGTATTACTGCTCACATAGATCATCCATTTTCTTTGTCTTTGTGAAATAAAAAGAATTTTAATGTTAATAAAAGTCTAAAGAATTTCTCTTCTTTAGAATGAATGTATTTATAAATGATTGTTATAATGTGCATTGAAAACAACGTAAACGTTTTCCTGTAACTAAGTTCTGAAGTCCCCACCAATAAGACACTGTAAATTAAAACCAATGAGGTCAATGTTTCAAAATGGATAGTGAGTTTGTTAATGCCTCAATTGCAATCTTATTTGTGCATATTTGCTGTATGTATACATCAGTAACTGATACACGCTGTCCCAACACACAAATTAAATTGCTTTACTGTTATCAAACATCTTCTCACAATTCATGACAATTACATTTAGTGTAAATTGCCACTTACCCAGAAAACAGAACCACAAAAATGTTCCAAAGTTGCTGCTGCCATGGCCAATGTTCTCTCCTCCAGCTGTTATCAAACTATTCTGTCTAACCCAGGAAGCCAGGGCAAAAGTCCCAAGTGTTCAGCAAAGCAGTATTAGGAACCTGATAAAATACCATTAATCTTTAACCCTATAATCAAACTCAGGAACTGTGGAAAAGAGCTGGCTGGCATTTTCCTAAGACTTGGGAGATACAAAATTAATGGATCTGAGTGGAGAGTAACAATGTCCTGGATGACATTCTCAAAATATATGATAAAATTTTAAAAGTCCTCCTTCTCCAGTGATATGGGTGAAATATACATGGCAAGAGTTCTTCTAGCAGATTAGTTCTGCACTGGGAATCCTGTTTGGAGAAGACTATGTCTTCAAGTCAGTTTTTACTCTTGTTGATGGCCTGGAAAAGTCCAAGCAGTTTTTTTGGCAAAATTTTTGGAAATGGTTTGCCATTTCCATTGTCCTAGGGCTGAGAAAAAGTGGCTGGCTCACAGTGACCTACCTGAATTTGTGCCTAAGGCAGCACTAGAATCATGGTCTCCCAGTTTCTATCCTGGCACCTTAATTACTACACCAAACTCTTTCCCTACTTATTCTCTTCCCCAATTTATTTCTAGCCAGCAATGGTGACAGCAGTTTCAAAAAACTTCAGAAACCACTGAAAAAACTGAACAGTGAAAAGGATGGTTTTTCATATACTGTAAAATGACTAAACCCAGAGCAAATGATGATTTAATTCTAAGGAAAGTGTTTGGTGCCCACAGGATGGGGAATTTATATCCCTTGGTTAATTAAATATCAACATATTTTTGAAAAATGTCTATACTAGAGACTGGCATTCGGTTTGAGGGCGAGACATAATCAGTAACTGGCTGTCCTGTGGGGTGTAATAATTCCTTTGAGAATTTTCTAAAAATGCAAAGCCATTGCCCTGAGATGTCTTCTATGTTTGAAGGGAAGGGAAAGAGTTAATTTTATGCAGCAAACAGTCCATCACCTTCTTTTACAGTGCGTGACTTGCACAATGTAACATTTGGCTCAAAGTCTCCTGAACTCTTGCAACATTGGTTAAATGAAAACACAATTATTTATTGAACTTTTCTGACTTTGTTTTGCTCTGTGTATTCTTCTTGCACAACTTTTAATACTTCCACATGCAGTTTGTTTGAAGTGTTTTATAAATTATGCTATGACATTGGTACAGTATTTGGCCATCTGTACAAGCTGACAGTTCGTTTCTAAACCCAACTGATAAAATGATATTAATGGGATGTGCATATGAAGCTAGTGGACAAACATCAATAAACCTTCAGAATAAAAAAAAATGTCCAGTCCTATTTAAAAGTTCAACAGGACTTGAGACCAGGTTATTTGACAGGACAATCTCCTATATTACTAACCTGATACAATCATTGTATCAAACCCTCTTTCAGTTTCCCTACTTCCCTAAATGAGTCAAATCTAGTGGCAACAAGAAAGTGATAAGTGCTCAGTGGTAAGTCTTCACTTATGGAATGTTCTTCCTAGAGTTCTTTGCTTGGCATACATTGTGGTCTTTACAGCAGCAAGAGAAACTGTTTTTGTTTTCTTGGACATTTCATTTCAGGCCACAACCACTTTGATTAACTTTTCTTTTCCGAAATATTTCTATATTATGTGTAAACAATATAGGTAGCTCTTGAATTATGGTCATTCATTCACGGAATGTTCCAAATTATGAGTACTGAACAGAGAGAGTTACAACCTTGAAGTTCCGGCTGTCGCAGGTCCCCATGGTCACATGAACAACATTTGGGTGCTTGGCAACCAGTTTCCACTTACGACCGGTTGCAGCATCCCGCAGTCACATGCTTGCTATTGCAGACCTTCTCTGTCAACTTCCTACAAGCAAGCCGCTTGGGTAATTCTCCCCCTCACCCGACCTTTCTTCACTCACATGCACTGCAACCTTCTTCCCCCTTTTCTCACTCTTCTTCAGTGCCCTTGTTCCCCAGCTCCCTGCACTCAAACACATATGAACTCACCAATGCCCTCCTTCCTCAGCCTCCCTGCACTCATTCAGGCACCTCACTCACCAGCACCCTCCTTTCCTGGCTTCCCTGTGTATGTACACACACACACACAAATTGCTCTCCTTCCCTTGGCCTCTCTGCACTTGCACACATGCATACCTGCACCCCATGTTCTTTTTCCCCAGCCTCCCTGAGCTCACACTGCACTTGCTCACAGCCTCCCCAGGCCTCCCAGGGCCTTCCCCCACACCCGAGGCATCCTTATGCTCCTTCTCTTGGACTCCCTTCACTTTCCACTTAATGATCTATATGTTTTGGGGTTATATGACAACTAGGCCTGCCTGGGTTGCTGTCGCAAAGTGATGTGGTCACATGACATCACACTTTATGAATGCATCGCTTTGTGACAGCAATCCCAGTCCCAATTACCACCATAACTCAGGGACTACCTACTTGTATAGCTATTGGAAGGTTTACCCTGGTAACTAACAATTCAAGGAAAAATGGAAGGAAACTTTGCAAAAAAAAAAAAGTTTGCACTCTTCCCAGAGTCATGTTTGAATAGCATTACTGACTCCTATTAATTTCTTCATCATTTGTGACAGATGCAATCAATGTGCCTATGAGTTTGGATATGCCAAAGGTTGCACTGCTAGCTCTTGCCTTACTGATCCTTTGTTATACTTCCCAAAGGATGGGACATAGTTAAAAACCCTACCAACCTTTTCTTTCTTGTCTTATGTGAAAGGATCCAATTTGTGGAAACATCTAAGCCCTTTAAATTGTCACAACCTGGAATCAGTTGCAAGGTACAGTAGAACCTCTGGTCACGAACACTTCTGACCACAACCATATCGGGTTCCGACCAAAAAATTCACAATTTTTTTTTCCGCGGCCAATTTTCCCTTCCGCGCCATTTTTTTTTTTTGTAAGTGCCAAATTTCCAAAATTAGGTTCGCGTCACGACCAAATCGGTTTGCGACCAAAGTTATGGAACAAATTATGGTTGTGACCAGAGGTTCTACTGTATTGCACCATTTTCCCATGCTGTTCTTGCTCTTTTAGCCATCCATTATCTAAATGAAAAGAATTACCTCTCACCCACTGCTAAATTCCATTTCAGTCCTGCATTCCACAGAAACAGGCCTGAATTTTCATCCAAGTGAACTAAGAAGGGAAGCATAATATACTCACCTCTCTTGCCTGCCTGGAATAAACACCAAAATCCCTACCCAGGCTGGACAAAACACATGGCATGAAGAAGGGCTACAGGGATGAAAATCAGTTTCATCATTTATTTGAAAACTAAAAGTCTAAACGAGTTTCACCCAGTGATGAATGCCTCTTTAGTTAGTATCATGCCTCGCTAGAGTTTGCTCCTCACAGACAAATGATGTCACACTATTTAGTGAAAAGACTGCTTGAATGAAGACTAGGGAGTGGGAAGAGGAGAAAAACACACATTAGCATCTTCATTGGACTGATCCAAATACTACTGAAATGTCTACACTTAAGGAATGGGGAAGTCAGGGGATAGTAGGTCTTCCTGTCCCGTATCCTCTTCTTTTTTCTACAGGACGTTCTTTGCAATGGCATTCAGGGTCCTCATTTTAGTCACATCTGCCACCATGCTAGAATGCTCAGGTGTAGAGAGGGAGGTTCCCATCTTAACACTGGAGTTCCTAAAAGAAAAGCAACAAGTCTTTAAATGTTATCTAAAAAGTAATCCTTTTTACAATCAATTAACATCGAAGTCATAACATCCCCTCGAAAGCTACATATGACCCCCTTTTGTCCTTACAACTGAACGTAGGTTATGTATTATCTGTAATTCAGTACCAATTTAATGTAAGCATCCCCCTGCTTCACTCACCCCCCCCCATCCCACCCCACTGGGACCCTGCAGCACTTGGGTCTGTTCTCCTCTTGGGGGCAGAACAAAATGGCAGTTGCAGGACAAACCACTCTGGCTGCCATAACAATTCCTGTGGCACCTTGTGCTCCACTTAACGACCTGCATATTCATTTAATGCCTGCACTGGGGGGAGCAGGGTTGGGGTTTAATTAAGTGAGATTCTTCACTTGACAGCATTCACAATATAGGCCATAATGGGCAGATCTTCATTATGGTCGTATCTCAAGGACCACCTGAACTCAGAAAAAAAATCAGGAAAAGAACAACTTCAAACCCATTCTTATTTGGTCAATGCACAGCATTTATCAGAACACCTCCTGTTATCACTTTACTGAAATACCAAAATGCCAGTGGCTGCTTCAGTAGACGCTTCCTTGTTACAGTTAAGAAGTTAGTAGAAGAAGTAGTACAAACAAGATTAAGGCAGGGAAGAACTTGGCCTATTACCTGAACTTCATGCCTGAGTTCTTGGCTGAGCGAGCTGAGCAGTGAAACTCAGAAGCACCAGAGCCTTCTAAAATTCTTTGTAGGTTTCTCTCTGTTATGCCTCCCCCTGTTGGAGATAATCCATCTCTGAGTCACAAATGAGAAGTTAAGCGTAAGTGTTCACAAAACAAAGCCAATTTTCTCTAGATATTAGAGGGAATCTCTGCTCTGAATCTGGGATTATTTCTCAAAAACACTTTAGCTTTTAATGTCAATGGATAGCGAACTTGCATCTCTTCAGCAAGTAAATCTGCTAGATAGTATTCGTCTTCAAGGACCAATCGCTGTTGTTTTTCCTTGATGGTATAGATAGAGTAGAATAGTAATACTAATGCTAGCAAAGTTTAGAGAGGGGATAGAAATGAAGTCCAGTAGACTCTCATCCAAAAACTAACATAGTCTTATCAATACATTCTTGAACTTTACCCTATATCAGCTAATGGCACTCATAACAAACTTACCTGGTACAATAATAATCCTGCCCTTTGCCTATAAAGAAAAAAAAAAGATTAGTAACCTACTTATAACAAAAAATATAACTCACATAGAATCTTCAGATATCAGACTGACAGCTAGCTGATATTTTCTCTATTCTGAATTATCGGGGGGGGGGAGGAGGGAGATAAATTATCAGCAGAATTACAAAATGGGAGAAATCAAAGCTCACCTGTTCTATCAATCGCTTGATCAAGGGCAGCCCCTCCAGGGCAGAGCTGTCACAACCACTAGTTAGCACCCGTTCAAAACCTATGGATATCAGTGTTTCCACGGCTGTTACAGGATCACAGACCATGTCAAAAGCTGCAGGGGAATTAAAACTCTCCTGGTTAAGACTAATTACAATTGATCAAATGTTATTTTAGATAAGTTTTTAATTTCAAGTAGTATCAATCTTAGTTCTAGAATAAGAAATACAAGATTAGCAAATAATACTTAACAAATGTATTTGGAAAGGGAAAAAAACTTAGAGTAAAATATATTTTATAAGATTTAAAAGACAGAGATGGGCCTGCTCTCCTAAATTTTAAATTTTATTACTATGTTAGCTGTTTGTCGTGGATAATCAAATGGATAACGTTCCTGAGCAGCATAATGTCAATATAAGACATTGACATTTAAGAGATGGTACACAACTCTGCCTATAACTGCAAAAATAAATATATAATTAATGTACAGAGTTTTGTGGTGGTTTTCAATTATTTCCTAGAAAGTCTGGTTTTATACATTCAATTATTTAAGCAATGAAATAATTAATTTTAAATTTTATGACAAACAAATTTTCTGGTTTTTTATTGATATTTTATTTTTCATTTTTATTTTATGTACTCGTTTATTTTATTCCTTAAATGTTTTAATTTTTTTAATGTTCAAAAGAAAAAAAGCTGCATTGGAACAAATCAGTCTGTATTAAAAAAATCTACTAATAAGAAAAGTCTAACCATTCAGGCAATATAAATATTTTTGTAATAAATAAAAAGCAGGATATTAATCATGAGTCTGGATCTCAAAGTAAGGCTGAATTCCCTAAGAGGAAGCAGTGACACCTCAGACCACATTCTCACAAACCCCAGCTGGCATGTCACAGTGTCTGGGCCTGCATTTTCCCAATTCCCTTTCTAAGCTATAAAACTCACCTCTGTGGAAGGTGACTGGCAAAGGGCGAGAAGCAGCTGCAAAGGAAAGACCTCTAATCAGTAACATTCTCATGCTGAGTTGAAAACATATCTTTTTCTTACAAAAGACTTTTCATAAAAAGGCAGCTTGTATAATAGTTCAGCCATGCTACCTTGAGACTATTTCTACAATCTGATCTTGTCTACCAAGATATCTTTTCAAAGTTTTCTCTACCTTTTGTATATGAAATCCCTTACAACTATTATGCTCATGTACCTACTGAAAAGCAATCTTAGAATCAAAGAAGCATCCATGAGTGAGAGGGGCAATCTTTAAATTTGATATATAAATTAAATAAATAAATATTTCTACTCTTCTCCATAGACAACATGTCAATAAATCATTCACAGAATTAAATGAACATTTGTTTTAATGCTTTAAGTGTCTTTAGAACCAAATACCTGAAGGACTGTCTCTTACAGCAGATACACTAATTTTTTTTAACACAAAGAAAAGGCCTTTTCTTTGTATCAATCCATGTGTCATTCTCCCTAAAGAATTGCTAGATTATTTTACTATATTTTACTGTATGACTATATTTTCATTTCAGATATTTCACTAGTTTATCAAAATATAAAATACAGAAGTACAAAGAAAAATGAAAATAAGGGGGAAATAAGGGAGGAAAGGGGGAAGAGAGAAAAGTGTAGGATAAGGGGGAAAAGAAAAAGAAAAACATTGACTTCCGATTATTTTTGGTGCAGTAGAAAAACCTCTACTTTTTACTTTTATATAATAATATATACTTGCTGTATGACTATATTTTCAGTGTCGGATCTAAATAATTTTATTTGTCCATACATTGTAACTAACTGCCTTGCCTTTGCTTCATTGTTCATACCCTTTCAGTTTTACAGCTAAAATTATATTTACTTTTATTTGTACTATATGGTGTACTATATGGAGTACCATATGGAGTATATCTGTCACTTTGAACTTTCTTTCTCTATAAATTTGTAGAACCCATTCTGATGCAGAACTGTCTAGAAATTATGAACATAAAATGAAATTAAATGAACAGGCTTCACTAAAGATGCTGAAAGCTGCCAGCTGAAAAGTCTTTGAGGGTTATGAGTGATTGGGAAATATACACTATTTCTTTTTCTCTGAAAATATGAGCTCTTGGATTAAAACAAAAAACAAAAAAACACAACTGTATGATTCATTTTATACGAGAAAGAACTAAAAAATTGGCTAATTCTAATATAACGCATGATACCCCTAGGTGAACGGGAAGCAGTTATTGTAACTTTCCTATAATCATACCTCAACGATACATCCATCTCAGCTCAGAAGAATGAACCTGCTTCTCCCAAGCAATAAGGTACGGGGGTCATAACATCTACCTATAAGACACCACTGGGGTTTTTTCTATCTGAGATTTGGATTTACTAAAGTTATGGTCACAGAAATAAAAAAAAATCCTAAGGAAAGCAAGCCTCTAACCAAGCAGTGCTGTGCAGAGTTCCGTGTCTACATAGCCATCTTCAGTTAAAGCTCCAAATACCAGCCCATCCGCTCCATACTGCTTGGCAAGTTGGATGTCAGCTTTCATCACCTCTGTTTCCCGATCAGAGTAGAGGAAATCCCCACCACGAGGGCGGATCATTACAAATATGGGGATTCTTGTGCATTGCTTCACTACTTGCAAAAGACCTATAAGTAATAAAAGAGGTAAGACACATCAGTTAAAAGTTGAGATAGCATATGAATATGACACCACAGTAAACTACACTATAACAAAAGATAATGATACCAACCCAGAAAAACTAGTTCCTCAGTTCTGCTTCCTGCAGCAATAATCCAAAAGAAAAAAAAAGTTCTTACCTTTTCCTGAAGAGGTTGGGAAGTAAAAGGGATGTTGAAGAAGTGCATATGAACAAAAATGAAAAAGTCTTAAGCTGCTTCTAAAAAGCAATAGCAATAGCAATAGCACTTAGACTTATATACCGCTTTATAGTGCTTTACAGCCCTCTCTAAGCGGTTCACAGAGTCAGCATATTGCCCCCAACAATCTGGGTCCTCATTTTACCCACCTCGGAAGGATGGAAGGCTGAGTCAACCTTGAGCTGGTGAGATTTGAACCGCTGAACTACAGCTAGCAGTCAGCTGAAGTAGCCTGCAGTACTGCACTCTAACCACTGCGCCACCTCGGCAAAACATGGCTAATGCCATAACATTCCGGTTTCAATTAGAAAAGTAATATCTTCCTTTTTATCTGAGAGTTGGAATCCTGTAGATCACGGATGTCAAACTCGCGGTGTCACGTTGCCGTCCACGTGACATTTCGCGACGTTTTTTCCCATTCGCAGAGCTGGGGTGCACATGGCCTGTGCGTGAGACATCTGGCCCACGGGCAGCCAGTTTAACACCCCTGCTGTAGACCAAGGACTAGTTTACAACATTTTATAGCACTATTCAGTTCTCATCACTGTAAAGGCTGAGAGGCTGGATTCAGCTTGTCAACTCACCAATACTTGGTGTAGTTCCACCCTCCATCAGATTGGCACATAATTCAAGACGACCAGCACCTGCAAAAGATACAGATACCGGTATACTGTTTGAAAGCAGATGTTAGGAACAATACATTTTTTGCTGTAACAGAAATGTTTCTGGGCATTCCTGAAAGTTCATTTACAAGGAAAGGGCTTATTTAATGTCCTCATTTGGGCTTCTAAGTAGTAATAAATATGAAAAAGTGAATATGCATTCCACATGATTTGCTGAGGGACTGATTAAAGTAAAACAACACAAAAACTCCAAAACAGCTGTATATGAATTATCTATTCATATAAATTTGCACCTTGTTTCCCAGTATCTTCAACTTCTATTTTATGGAATTACCTCCTCTATCAGCGTTAATGGCAGATTCCACTGAATCAACACATACTTCCATGAGAAAGCCATTGGCCATTCCTTGAAGAGAAACACAAAGCAGAAGTTATGGGGCAACTGGATTCTGCTCTTGAGAAAAGGATAAGTATTTATGAAAAAGGTGAAAATATATCTCAAACTGTAGCTCTCACTCAGTTTCTTCTGCATAATTAACCCAAATATATCTGAACTCAAAACTCAGAAGGTTCCTACTGGTAGATTTCCATTTACTAGTTAAATTCTGTCTACGCTATTATAAACAACAGTCTGAACAACATACCTAGGAATTATTAGTGAAAAGCTAAAACTTTAATAAAAGACTCGATCTTCAACCACCTCCATATTACTTTTGAAAGCAGAATGAATATAAACTTCTGAAGACAATATCTTAGCACATTCATGCATTACATACAATAATTAAAGTAATTAAATAAAAGTAATGCCAAAGATTTTCCTAAAGCACAAAAAAAGAAAATTAAGATGAGGGCATAAAGGGAGAGGCAACAGCAATAATTTTACTTCTGAAAGATCCAATTTTTTCTCCATGTAAAAAGATTCTACTATAGTACAATGAGCAAAAACTGATTTGGCTTCCCTCTCACTTTTTTTCCAGATAATTTAAAGTATTTTGGATGTTAAATAGGAATTAGTAAGGAAAGTAAGGAAAGATCTGGCATCCACAAAAGGGATGAATATAGCATCCTAGGCTAATGCAGAAAGATTTTAGACACAGAAAGACTGACCTGTGATTGCTAAGTAATGCACCAACATCAAGACTTTGATTACCGTATTTTGTGTTTCTTACACAATTGTCTATGATCAACTTTTGGACTATAAGACAAAATACCCACATGAGTTTGGTAACTCTAACTACTCTAACTTCTTTAACTTCTTGTGTAGATTATTATATGTTCTTACCCCAAAGCAAATCTTTCAACTATAAAGTATTAAATAGCCTAGTGAGACATACTTATGCATAGTAATCATGCTTTTTTTTACAACTGTTCTTAATCTTAGAATACTAGGATACCATGTTCATCTGAAATAGTGCCAGTTAACTGCACTGTTGGCATTGTATTAATTGCTTATATTATTTTACATAAATGTGATGCAATGCCTTACATTATGGAAAAACAAAAATAACTTAGAAGCTATATGGGCAAACACTTAGCCTGAACTAAATATAACTTTATAAAACCTTATTGTAACTGTATTATTTTAACAGAAGGGAAAACTGGAGACCAATTTATTTATTCATCAGAAAAATAGTGAAAGTCTTTACTATCTGTATGTTTTCTCAATGAAAGTAGCAGATTTGGGAGGATGGTTTTTACTAGAGCCATGAGGAGGGAAGAAACGCCTAACTCCATCACTTTACAGCACATGTGCGGATGCCAATTTCTGTGTGTCAATCAATACACACGCACTTCGAAGATCTAAAAAGTATGCCAAGAAGTGTTACCCTATGTTATGCTCTTCCACATCTAAGGATCGTTTGAAATGGATTAATATTAGCAGTGCAATGCAATCCTACACATGTAAATCCCAAGCCCAGCAGAACTTGCTCAGAGTTGCGTGCGTACCTGGGATTAAAAACCACTGGATTCAGTGTGAACTTAGTCTTAAGGAGACACACAAAAGGATTATTCCCATCAGCCCCCTTATCGGCGGCGCCTTTTCCCGTTTAGTTTTCTGGAGCGGATGCAGCTAAGTGCAGCGAGTCAAACCCAGGCAGAAGTGGGACACCAGCGAAACCTCCCCGCTGCATGATTTGCTTCTTTCGAAGCTATCCTGAACCTATTAAGGGAGGGGGGTGCGCGCGGATTTAAGGGTATGCGTTCAACTCTGCCTTCCCAAGCCTCATGATCCCTTCCGGCCCCCGTTCTTAGTTTCGCCTCCACCCACTCACCCTCGCACCCTCCCACCGGGCTTCGTTTCCGGTCCCATTTCCTCATTCTACGTCAGTCACGGGGGGGGGAGCTCCGCCGGAGGTGGTTTTAAGGTTGACGGGACTGCTGGGAAAGGAAGAAGGCCACGCCCCCAGCTCTCACCTATCTTGACCTTGAACGCGGGAAGCGCCGTGCAAACCCTCACGTGATCCCATGGAACTTACTGCGCTTCGTTTCCGGGGAAAGTTGTCTTACTTCCGGTTATAGGAAAGCTATTTCTGCGCGGTAACTTGAAGCGATGCTCTTACGGACGGTATTACTAGGAGGTACTCGATTTTTGCTGGCACCCCGTCAAGGAAATTCTTCTGGCCAGGTACTTGCACAGTAGGGTATGATTTCCTGATCTCTAAAGTTAGGGCTATCACATCTGGGCTGCAAACATCCGGGCAAAAATTAAATAATAAAGCGAATTTTATTATTCTTTTATTCTGTCCTGCAATTTCATGGTCATACGGAGTCTTTCACCCATGTACACGCAAAACGTATAATATATGAAGTGACTTGGGATCACGTTTCTATGATAATCAGGGTGACATATTGGGTAATATATCGTCAATGTAAGTATATCAACCGAACCAAGGATTGCTTGCTGTCACAGTTCGTGTACTTCATTTCCCCAGAAAAATAGTCTCAATTTACTCTAACACATCCTTTAAAATAGAACCTGCACTTTCTGCATTGCTGGGTTTTTAATGTAAAAAAAGAGAAAATACTTTGTTTCAGCAAACCAAAATGTAAAAATTTCCTTATTTAAAGAATTTATTTTATGCTTTTTAGCATTGAAAACAGCTTATTAGATAGCAAAAATAAAATCTGCTCTTAATTTTTGGTCCAAAAATAGTGCTACATGGAGCTGAAATGGAGTAGGAAGGGGGGGGGAGGGAGAAGCTTACTGGTTCTTAACGTTTTCTAATTCCTATCATGGCTGGCTGTGATAAGAATAGGATGCTTAGAAAACTTGGTTAACATCAACATCTCCAAAATAAGATGGTTTTGCTGATCTGCCTTACAGTATAATGTAAAGGCTTGGCCAGCCAGCTAAGAGGCAGATAATGTAGAATACAGATAATATTTGACTTAACCATTCATTTAGTAACTGTTAAAAATTATAACAGCACTGCAAAAAGTGAGTTATGATCGGTCCTCACACTTATTACTGTTGCAGCATCCCCACAGTCGCATGATAAAAATTTGTGTGCTTTGCAACCAACATGTATTTATGTTGCAGAATCCTGAGATCACATTATTTGCAACCTTCCCAGCTGGCTTCCAACAGTCAATGGGGGAAGCCAAATTCACTTAATGACCATATGATTCACTTAACAACTGCAATGATTCATTTAAGAACCATGGCAAAAAGTTTGTAAAATTGGGGGTAACTCACTTGCTTAGAAACAGAAATTCTGATCCCAGTTGTGGTTGTAAGTTGAGGACTACCTGTATTATATATGTAACTCATGATTGAATTGTTGGGTTTTATTGTTCGCTGAGTTTGCTTTTATTCTTGCAGACATTTAATTACAAGGCAACCTCATCAGTGCCTCGTAATTAAGAATCTGCAAGAAGCAAGTTCAAAGGACAAGAATCCAGAATAAGTTGATAGAGATAGCAATAGCAATAGCACTTAGACTTATATACCGCTTTACAGTGCTTTACAGCACTCTCTAAGCGGTTCACAGAGTCAGCATATTGCCCCCAACAATCTGGGTCCTCATTTTACCCACCTCGGAAGGATGGAAGGCTGAGTCAACCTTGAGCCGGTGAGATTTGAACCGCTGAACTGCTGAACAGTCAGCTGAAGTAGCCTGCAGTACTGCACTCTAACCACTGCGCCACCTCGGCTCTTACAATAGTAGTTGGGTAAGTTCCTTACTATCGGCTTCTTTTCTCTTTGAGGTACTTATGAATGTGGTCATCTCCAGAGGGAAAAATTGATGATACACATGTAATATCATTATACAAATGCCCTGGCTTGCATACTTGATCAGATATTGGGATACAATGATATACGTGTTGTGGCCCGCCAGCTGCCAGCAGAGCTGGCGGCAGACTCTGACGATGAGGAGGTTGGGGAGGAACTTGGGCCAGTCCTGGAGTCTGGGGAAGGCTCTGATGGATGCTCTGCATCAGAAGCAGAGATAGAACCAGGGCCGTCTGACAGTTCCCAGCTGCCTTCTGAGTCAGAGATAAGTGGGGAAGAAGAACAGCTGGGGCCTGTTACAGATGCGCATATGTGCAGAGCTGTCAGGAGAGGAGAACAATTGAGTACCAGGAGCCAACTCAGAAAGAAAGACACACGTGGACGCTGTGGCCCCTCCCTGGCTGGGGAATAAATAGAAGCTAAAGGGGAGTGGCATCGTGGGAAACAACAGTTCGATTTAGGAAGATTTGCTCATCTGATTCGTGTCTCAGAGACTGAGAGAGTTTGATTTACAGCTGGTCTGTACTTCAGTTAACCCTTGGAAGGATTATTGCCTGGACTTTTCTGTGTGTGAATGCCATGAATTCACAGTAGTTAAATAAAGAGGGTTTTTTCGGGACAAGGGGTTCTGTTTCTTGGTTCTGCTAAGGCTGGGTCAGAACAATACGTTTTACAATTGCATGATGACATTATTGTACATGTGTTGCTATTTGCCATCATTGTTTGCTGTGGATGTTACTGTTTCTGAGAAATCTGCCCGACTTACTTCTACAATAAAAATATAAAAAGTTGTACTAAGCTTCGTGGTCAAATCAGTTGACATTCTAATGTATCTTTTTCTATTAGAACTCTTGTGAATGTGTTTTTTCTTGTGCTTTCTAAAAGCACAATAGCTTCTCCTTTAAGTACACCTTAAGACGGTGTTTCTCAACCTTGGCAACTTGAAGATGTGCGGATTTCCACTTTCAGAATTCTCCAGCCAGCATAGCTGGCTGGGGAATTCTGGGAGTTGAAGTCCACACATCTTCAAGCTGCCAAGGCTGAGAAACACTGTCTTAAGTGATATATTGAAAGCCACTTTGGTGTAGTGGTTAGGCTAGAAACTTGGAGACTCTGAGTTCTACTCCTACCTTGGACACAAAGTCAGCTGGGTTAATCTCATTAATCTCTCAGCCCTAGGAAGGAAAAATGTTGCCAAGAAAACTGCAGGGAATCTATCAGCCTATCTTCAAGAATCATACATAATTGAACAGAAGAAAGAAAATGATATACCAAAAACATTTTTTTTTATTACAAAGTGCATCTTTCCAATGGTGGTTCTTTTTTTTATTAACAGTTATCTCCTCAGTCCAGTCCAGTAATAAAAATATTTAATACTGCACTGTACCAAGTATTTCTACAAAGTGTTGCTTGAATAGTTAATTAGTGTCTTATCACCTTCTTTGTCTTTAGCAATGTCTCAGGTGGTGGCAGCTCCTGCAGAAACGGGCACAACACAGTGCAGTTTCAGAAGCAGCTTCACATTCCAGAGTGGCAGTACCATCTGTACCCCATGCTGTGACAAACCGAACAATAGGACGTTGGCTCATAATCTGCAGCGGTACTGTGGCTGGAGCTGTGGTACTTGGTGGCATAACCAGGTGAGGAAAGTGACTTTTTCATCCTCAACTCCCCCATCTTTTTCTCACAATATATGCATCATATTCAATGGATTTTTTTATATCCAAAAAATATATTTTTGCAACTTTCTCATAGCATTGCTGTGTACGCTAAGTGTCTGTTAGTGAATGTTTAAAAAAAAATATGTTCCCTTTGAGTACTTGTGTTATTCTTTTTATGTCTTTGATTATTGAGGTAGGAGTTCTGTGTCTTCGTATTTGAACTGAGCATGTCATTTAAAAGTGCAAACTAAATGTATTACATCAATCCTACAGAGTATTTAAGATAATCTTATTTCCTTTTCCCTTGGAAAATCTATGAAATATGTACATTATTTTTACTATGTATGCATAGCTTAACTATTTTTTAATCACTAATTGGTTTGTGTGTAAATTCCCCCACCTGCTTTGCCTCTGCATCAATTTCTAAATTGTCTTGTTATGTTCTAACTCTGCTTTTCAGGTAGGCACATCTATCATATTTTAACATGAAAGGACCTTCTCTCTCTTTCTTTGTTCTCTTTCTAAGGTTGACAGAATCTGGGCTTTCAATGGTTGACTGGCACTTAGTGCGGGAAATGAAGCCTCCTCAAACACAGGAGGACTGGGAGGCAGAATTCCTAAAGTATCAGCAATTTCCAGAGTTTAAAATGTAAGTATGATTCGTGTTTAAATTCCTTCAAACTAAAGTTCAGTTAGGAGGAATTCTATTATTAGCATGGCTCTCTTTCTACAACAGACAAGTGGGGTGGGAAAGGGGGACTTTGGCCGCTTTTTTTGAGGAAATTTGAGTTGAAAATTAAGAGAGAAATTATTAAACTTTGTTGCTGTTTTTCCCCTCTATTTTTGAAAAAAAAAAATCCCCAATGCAACAGCCTGAACCATGACATGACACTGACAGAATTCAAATTCATCTGGTACATGGAGTACTCACATCGTATGTGGGGGCGACTGGTAGGGTTGGCTTACATCCTTCCAGCAGCCTACTTCTGGAGAAAGGGCTACTTGAGCCAATCCTTGAAAGGTCATGTCCTCGCCCTGTGTGGGCTTGTCTGCTTTCAGGTAGGAATGCCTATTGGAATTTAGGAATAAATGGTTGTGGATATTCTTAAAATAACTGAGATAGGCAATGAAAAATAGTAATATCTCAACATTCAAACATTCAAAGGCTGATGCTGAGCTATAGTAAGTCAAAGCCTGTAATTTCTGGTAGCCTTGCAGAAACTTGAAGTGCTAGAGATGATTATGCAATGAATGAATGAATGAGGAAAGAGGGAGGGAGGGTGGGTGGGTAGGTGGATCAGGCTATGAAAATTATCCTGTTGTTTATTTATTTAGATTCAATTCAAGATTCAGCAGCAAACTCCCAAAACATCCACAATCAACCTACTCCAAAGCTTCGGAGAACAGCCAAGTTTTTGATAGTTTCTTGAAGATCCTTAAGTTAAAAACCACCTGGATCTTTGGTGGGAGGTCATTCCAGAGGGCAGGCCACAGAGAATGTACATTTCCTGGATTATACATGATGACATTGTTTAATAAATGTGACCTAGAGTAGCGGTTTCCACCTTGGCGGCTCGGCCAAGTGCGGGTTTGTGTGTGTGTGTGTGTTGTGTGTATGAGTGGCAGGCGCATGCACATGCGTGCACAGCTCCATTGGTGCAAGTGACATGCCATCCACTTGCTCAAGCAGCGGTCCCTTGCACTCGCGCGCGAAGCTCCACTCCCGTGAGCGGAGAGTGCTCTACAAAGCTCTATTTGCGTGAATCTCTGTTTGGAAATTGCATGTAATATATATGATATTAGCAGGAAAAGAAATGAACTTTGTTTCAGTATAATTATTTTGTTATTTTTACAGGGTCTTTTGGGCTGGTATATGGTCAAAAGTGGATTAGAAGAAAAGCCAGATTCCCACGATATCCCTCGGGTCAGTCAATATCGTTTAACTGCACATCTGGGATCTGCTCTTGTTCTTTACTGCTACAGCTTATGGACTGGCCTATCCTTGTTGCTACCACAACATAAGGTATGTAAAATATGGGACTTGTATCTTGAATATTGGTTTGGTGCCATAGTCCTAGACAACATTTGCATTTGGAATAGGGAAGAGGTATGGCAGATATATCCTATACAGGCTTAGACAGGAGGCAGAGATGGGGAATGTAATCAGAAAATATGTTACTTTTGTAAGATCTTTTATGTAGAATATATGAAAGGATTATAGCATATACTACTGTACTTGTGTTTTGGCAGCTACCTAAAATCCACCAACTATTGCGCCTGAGAAAATTTGCTTATGGGACATCAGGACTCATCTTTCTCACTGCCCTCTCAGGTAAATGTCTCTGTTATTGGTGCCTTAAATTTGGAGGCGGGAAATAGAGGGAGATAAGAAAAATGCATCTATTGTAAGACCTTGCTTCATCAGGTCCATGTTAAGATTTGCATTTTTCTGTGACACAAAAGTTCTTAAATCCCTTCTCCTGAAGGACAGTATACAGAGCTAGGAAATGTTATATGGTGTAGGGATAAAAACTTATCATCTCAAAAACTTTTAAATCTTAATTGAAAATCTACCTTCAAGTGTGTCAGCCTCTGTTCTCTGAAACTGTAGGAGCATTTGTGGCTGGACTGGATGCTGGTCTTGTATATAATTCCTTTCCAAAGATGGGAGAACGCTGGATACCTGATGATCTTCTTGCTTTTTCCCCAATGGCAAAGAATATATTTGAGAATCCCACAACAGTGCAGTTTGATCACAGAATCCTGGTACGCATCATTGCCTTTATGCTATGAAGTAATAGGGTTTTTTTTTTTTAATCTGATTAGTTTAAAAAAAATACACACAAAAAACTAAGGTTATGGGAATGAATTCACCAGCTTGGATGGAGTGTTAGCTTTTACATATCTAAGATACTAATTTTAATTCCTGCCATGTATAATTTTAAAAATTGCTCCAGGTATAAAAGTCAGAAAGATCATTTTTGTTAAAACAGTAAAAATTTTGGCTCAGTTCTGAAGCTTGCATGATCCATTAAAACAAGGCTATTGCAAATGTACTACAATAATCTTTCAAAACCCACCCATTAAGAGAATTTGAATATTAAAAATTATGAAGATAAGGCCACAATAGTAGAGCCTAGAGCTATAATCTGAATCTCAAGAATTGCTGTTGACCTAGTATAAGGTATAGGAGAAGGCAGGGCTTGAAAATTGCTATGTATGTATCCGTATACCCAATGCTTGTTCTCCTACCCATTTGCCTCCTGATGAAAGCAAGATGGCTTGCTTTGTAAAATGGAAGATGTTTTAATAGTTTTTTTCTTTCTTTCTTTAGGGCATTTCCTCAGTTGCAGCCATCACAATTCTCTATCTACTTTCCAGGAAGATCTCCCTCCCACGTAGAACTAGAATGGCATTTGCTTCCTTATTGACTGTAGCATATCTTCAGGTATTGATTTCTCATTAATGTACACATTTAAATTCCAGCTAGCAGAGAAATAGTATTCTCTGGGCTAAAGGATAAACTGTCCTTCTAGATGCGTATGCACGTATTTAAATTGATTTATCTTGGATGATTGATTCAGGGATTTTAAATATAATTAATATAGTTAATAGCAACCATGACACCATACAGACCAGCTTTTTTCATATAGCTTTGAGCTAGAAAAAGATAGACAAGACTTGCCATATCATAATGGAAGAAATTGCCAGAAAAGGTGATGCTGTGTAAGCATTATTTCATGAAGCAAAGGGTGGATTACTATTGCAGTTTTTCCTTTTTCTTGCACTTGTAAGAGTGTAAAGAATGTAAGAGAGTGAGTAACAGAAGCTACTGACTTACGGTGCTTGCTTGCTTGCTTGCTTGCTTGCTTGCTTGCTTGCTTGCTTGCTTGCTTGCTTGCTTGCTTGCTTACTTACTTACTTACTTACTTACTTACTTACTTACTTACTTACTTACAATAGTTATATAGCTGCTTATCTTATATCAAACTTCGGGCAGCTCCCAATCAACAGTTAAAACAACATCAATAATAAAACAGCATAATACATACATATACTGTATCCATTAAAAACCACAAACATTAAAATCCTGGCAGAAAGTTAAGCTGTCACATGCAATCCATCACTAAATCCTCTCATTATAAAGTTGTTTTGTATTACTGTTTATACAGTATACAAAGGTAAGATCAACAGATACAAAGGTCTTCTGAACATTTGTAAAAACATGCTATATACATTAAGTTATACCTGATTCAGCACTGATATTTTTTGCTCCATTGCAGGTCACCCTGGGTATCAGCACATTACTTCTGTACGTCCCAACTCCTTTAGCAGCTACTCATCAATCAGGTTCTTTGATGTTGCTCAGTATGGCTGTGTGGCTCATTCATGAACTCAGAGGGATTCCTAAATAGCCCAAGCATTGAATGCTCAGAGTTAACACCTTCACAGTATGAACCATGTGATCCTCTGCCTGAGGACTGAATTGAAGAAGAGGACTGTATAGAATGCTACCTTGGCTTCATTGATGTGGAGAACACTGCTTCAAAACATGAATACAAACCATTATCTGTTTTGCTGGCCTTTTCCATGTTATAAAATTATTGAGATTATTTCTGTGGAAAAAATGAAGGATTGTTTTGCAATACATGTCCTGCAATACAGTTCATTAAAGATATAACCACAAATAATTTCAGTGGTGTCTGTCCTTAAATTCTGTATATAAAAGATGGCATGATGTAGAATAGGATTATGGAATGAGTGGCCTTGGAAATTTGGAAGTATTTGTATTATGTGAAGGTTGGGAAAATGCATTTTATATTCTAAATTGTATGCAGCTGTGTGCTTTCATATTTCTTTTAGTGGAATCTTGTTCATTTTTAAATATTAACATGTAGTGTATTATGAGTTCTAAATAAACATGATAAACGTTTTTTAATCCACTTTTTTCATGTCCTTATGCAACCTATTATTAATATGTTAAAAGAGAAAGCCATGTTATATTTTATGACCTGAAATGGTACAAGATTAATCATAAACTCCTTAAAAAATAGTAAACAGTGAAACTTGGAATTACGTAGGCAGGACAATGCCTTCCACAGTCAAAAAATAAAAGTGATATATTCACCATCCAATTAATTTGGTTTGTCAAGAAGAAGTCATCTCCACAATCGTTTGCTTTAAATTCTTAAACATTCTGGGTGCATGTTTCTTGTTTGACTTCCCTCTCTCAGGGCTGGCAATAACATACATTCAGAAAACATTTCTAATTCATACAGTGAGCAGAAGCTTAGCCAGGTCATCTGCAAACACTAACAGCTTAGCTTTCGTAAGTTATCATATACCTTGATAGTTTTTGTGTTAAAATGAAGTGTGAACTCAGCCATTGTGGCCTGTAAATCTTGATTTATGTCTTAGTATAATATGTGAACTTGGTCACTATATCCCTATTCAACAAACAATTGCTTGATGCAATGTGATTATAGTTAATTTGTCTGCCTTTTAAATGCTGTGTTATGCAAAACCTACAGTAGGTACTGGAAAAATATTTATATCCTGACTTTATTGTTTTTATAAACAATTTAAGGCAGTGAACATATCTTAATAGTCCTTCCTCCTCCTATTTTCCCGCAACAACAACCCTTTGAGGTGAGTTGGGCTGAGAGAGAATGATTGACCCAAAGTCATCCATCCAGTTTTCATGTGTAAGGCAGAACTCATCAGTCCCCTGGTTTCCTGGCCAAAATGGCTCTCAAGCTAACCTAAAAACCACCTCATATATTTTCTTCCAGTATGTGTTCCCCGGACACACCAAGTTCAAGAAGATACAGTCCACATTCAAACCCCTGTAATTATTAGGCAATTATTAAATTTCCCAGCTACAACAGGAACACATTGGTTTCTACTACAATCAGTCTGTTTAATGCAAAGATGTTGAATATTTTATTGTCTATGCCCAGTTTTATGCTTGCTCTGATCTATCATATGTTGAAGCCAAACTTTTTTATTGTCGGAGAGAAGAGGGGGGAAAAATAAAAAGTGCTTTAACAAAAAAGTGGAAAAAAATACAGCAGAAAAATACATAGTATGTCATTATAACAATACACGATTAAAATTGTATATATACTTGTCCAATCATGATATTCATATATTATCTATAGACAATCCACTCGTAAGTGGGAAGTGCAATCAGGCCTTCAATCCATTGAATAAGTGGAGCTATACATTTATTTTTTCAATGCTGCAATATCAGACTTCTAGCTATAGTAAGGGCACATTTATGTTGTCCAGTTATCACACTCCATGTACTAGGTATATAGTTCAAAAGAATATTATCCTCTGAAATTTTAGCTTTTGTTGCCCAGTCATATTTATATAATCAACTTTCTCTGAAAACTTAGAAGTTAAAGATAACTTCTAATAGCATCTCCAAAAGTAAGGTACTTGTAACCAATCCTTATTAAACATTCTCTGAGATATTCACTAAGCTATATACATTTTTGTTGTATTAACCTCTTTTTAAGATCAAAGGAAATTAATTTTACTTAAGCCTATGAATGGATCTTGTAATTATCAGAACGGGACTTTGACTCATTATTTCAGAAATCCCCAAATAACACCAATTCCTTTCAGAATAGGTTCCTTCCTTAACGTTGCTGATATTTTACCACCAGCCAGCATTCACTCTAATACTGTAGAAACTAGATTAGAGTTCCCCTTTGAGGAAGATGTGCGGAGGGAGGAAATGTGAAAAATAAAATATTTCGGCTCATCGGGAAAGCTACCGATTGGGCACCCTTGGTCTAGCCTATGCTGCAAGTTCCGAGGCTCGTTCGAGGCGATTTGGCAGAGGCCAAATGGCAGTATTGTATAATCTGCGCGGATCCCAAATTCCAAAAGAAG
This sequence comes from Thermophis baileyi, assembly GCA_003457575.1. Lineage (NCBI taxonomy): Eukaryota > Metazoa > Chordata > Lepidosauria > Squamata > Dipsadidae > Thermophis > Thermophis baileyi. The sequence goes on from QLTV01001469.1 coordinate 143,845, forward strand.
GATCAATGAAAGACCTGGGGCCAGCCAATCACCGCGACGCCTGCGGAGTTGATCCGGAAGCAAGCCGGAGAGGCTGTCCAAGGGACCAATGAATACGGGAATCGGAGAGAGGGGGCGGAGCCTTGGTTTTGCAGAAGTGGACAGCTCCTCTCGTCGATCCGAAACGGCCTCGCTATGACGGCGCACGGCTTAGCGTTGCCGATGGTCCTCTTCTCCATCTTCTGGGGGCTCGTGGGATTTGCGGGTCCGTGGCTGGTGCCGAAGGGCCCCAATCGCGGGTGAGGCTTCTTTCCGCCCTATCTCTTCCTCGCCTTCCCATTCACACCATCTCAATTCATTCTAAGCTATTGACGCCCCAGGATGGAGCGTCAATAGCTTAGGAAAATGTAGGAATAGGAAAATGTTCAAGACCTTGAAGCCGTTGATCTAGCTCGGTGTTCCTCAACCTTTGAGGATCTGTACATTTCAACTTCCAAAATTCTCCAGCCAGCAAGTCCACACATCCTCAAGCTGCCAAGGTTGAGAAATACTGATCTAGCTGCTCCCACCCCCACCCCACCCCCTGTGCCCTCTAGCCAGTGGTCTCTTCTGTTGAGACCCCTGAATCCCCAGCCAAGGGTAGGGCAAGAGACATAAGTGATGCTTCGGTTTTCAGAAACTGTGCCATCACAGATCAATGCTCTGTGTAGAATAGGGTGTATCCTTTCACCAAAGGGAAGTGGGGGCAAGTGTTGATTTATGCTCCTTGATTTTGCTCTAGATAATCAACTACCAAAAGGCTTAGCTAGATCATCTGGTAGGATTCTGTTACATGATGTACATTCAAAAGAATAATAGCTTATAGTACAATTACTTTATGTGTACAGCAGCCTAGGATGTAATTCTTGATTCTGTTATCCTGAAATTTCCTTATATGTTTCTCTAACTTTTTTTTTCTTTTTTCTTTAGAGTGATTATTACCATGCTGGTGACAACTGCTGTTTGTTGCTATCTTTTGTAAGTAAATCATGGGAACGAGGTAGCTGGGGCTGTTTCTAAAAAAAAAAACATATGCTTTTCTAGCTGGGGATGATATAGTAATATAATCCCAATTCCTCCTTTCTGGGAAAATAAAAGTCTGAGATGAAAGAGGCTACATTAAGATACTTCATTCTTAGCATGCTGGTAGGATGATGTTAGTCTGCGGTGCCACTGGAACAGTGCAAACATTTATTTATTTTATTATATGCACATTTTGTTATCCATAGCTTCTTTCAACATAATTTCACCAAGCATCTTTTCTCATATTTCTCATAAGCATAACTCAGCTCTATGGTACTTTGTTCACCCTCTTCCAAATAGCTTCCATATCTTCTTTCCTTATGTTCTCTTCTCATTAATTCTATTGGGATATTATTCTATTTTCTAACACTTTTTCATGCAAAACATTTGTACTGTACCTTCATTTTATAAGTTCCTTTTTCTCTCACTAGTTTCTTTCATTTCTTTATGTCTGTTTTTTTTCTTGATTTCCTCTTGACACTACTTACTAATTGAATTACATTCAGATTCTCATATCACCCTTGTATTCTTTACTAATTCTTATCTTTCATCATAAACAATTATACATATCATGCTTTTAAATTAATTTCTTTGCTCTTAGTTGTGACTCTGTCATACAGCAATTTTATCTTTTTTTCCCCTTGCAGTTGGCTTTTAGCAATTCTTTCTCAAGTCAATCCTCTCTTTGGCCCTCAGCTGAAGAATGATACCATCTGGTATGTGCTCTTTCAATGGGAATGACCTGGGCTGTTACAGACCAATTTAATAGGTATGTATCCACCTATTCTTGCTCATAAAAACATGGAAGTGACTAGCTTCTTGTTGGTTGTAACCAACTAACTGGAAAGAAAAAAGGATTGACTGCATTATTATTTGCAAGAGATCCCGAGTTTGACTCTTTACTTGTTCTAGGCCTGCACTGGTACGACCAAAATTTATGAATCCAACAGGCTGTTATTCTTTTTGTCTGTGTAAGGCAGAGAAAGGAAGTGGTTTATAGTTCTAAGACAGGTTCTCTCTCTTTTGGAAAAGTTCACTGATGATAATCTTTCTCTTTCAGGCTTCACCCATGCCCTTTCCAGTTGAAAGTGTGATGGATCTTTTACAACCCATTTCCACTGTAGTGACCATCCCCTGCCTTCCAATTTTAACTGATACTTTGGCATATATCATCTTAAATGTTTTTATTAAGGACCCTCCCTTCGTAATTGCAGTAAAATAAGTAGTACAGTATAATAAGTGGTTATACCCTTGAGATTGAATCACTGTTGATAAGAGCTTTGCATCATCCTTCTGAATAAGAGAAACTTTTCTCCATTTCAAATGACATGGTAGATTTGTAGGTTTCTCCACATCTTGATCTTTGCATACAAAGGTTCTTCTGTCAGAGTGTATTTGCCTAGACATTTCTAATTGTCCATGTTAACTACCAGTTGTAAATATAAATATGGTATAAACTTGTATTGTGAAAATTAAAGTACTGTTTGTGACCAACTGTTGGTGGGGTCCTATTGGGGGAGTTTATCTACAATGAAACTGCTCATATCACTTGTATCATTTTAAAGAAGAGTTTTAGGAAAATCAAATTTTGGGTGGGGATTTTGTTGCCAAGTGTGATTTCAGTCTAACTAATGACTGAGAGCCAGTTTAGTCTGGTTAAGGCACTAGGCTAGAAGCCAGGACACTATGAATTTAGCATTGCCTTACACATGAAAGCTGACTGGGTGACACCCAGACTCACTCTCTCTCCCTTGAACTCACTTTAGAGGGTTGTTATTGTGGGGAAAATAGGAGAAAGGAGTATTATGTCTTCATCACCTTAAGTTATTTATAATAATAAAGGCAGGATATAAATTAAATAAGATTGAAGCCAATAGACGACTCTCCCTTCCAAAAGTAGAAATGGGAAAATGCAAGCCATGCAGGAGTTTATTCTGTGCAAGCATTCAAACTTTTTAAAAATATATTTTTTTTCCTTTAGATCTTCAACCAAGTAGAAAGGCACATGAGGAATAATGGCTTGTGTAGCTCCTTGGGCTATAGAAAAGAAACATCAAAGATGGTTTCAAGAAACTCTGATTACGTAGCTCAGTGTAATTTATTGCTACAGTTCACTGGATTTCAAGTATTCAAACAAATACATTATGAAATGTAGCCCACCGTCACTGTTGAAACAAGTTCAGTTATCCAGAATGGTTTGTATTTCAAGATAGTTTTCTGCTATACAGGTAGTCCACGAGGTACGACCCTAATGGAGCCTGCCCATTAGGGTCATAAGTCAAAAAATTCTTCAAATGAATCAGACTCAATTTTATGAATTTTTAAAATCAAATTTGTTAATTGAATCAAATGGGTTGTTAAATGAACGAAATCTGACTATTTCTTCCAATGCGTTAATTGATTGCTGCCATGTTAACTGAACTGAGAGGCTTGCTGCCAGCCGCCCATCAGCTGTTTCCAGTGCAGCCTTCAGCTCAGGAACTAAACTGCCTCCAAGCAGGCTCCCAGAGCTCTCCGCTTGCAGTTGCTTTTTAAAGACAGCTCGAGCAGTGGTGGGATTCAATTTTTTTTACTACTGGTTCTGTGGGCGTGGCTTGGTGGGCGTGGCGTGGCTTGGTGGGCGTGGCAGGGGAAGGATACTATAAAATCTGCATTCCCTCCCCACTCCAGGGGAAGGTTACTGCAAAATCCCTATTTCCTCCTGATCTGTGGGACTCGGGAGGCAGAGAATAGATGGGGGCAGGGCCAGTCAGAGATGGTATTTACCGATTCTCCGAACTACTCAAAATTTCTGCTACCGGTTCTCCAGAACTGGTCAGAACCTGCTGAATCCCACTTCTGAGCTCGAGCATCTCCAGGCAGCCGGGGTGTGTGTGTGTGTTACAGAACTCTCAGCTTAAGTTGCTTTAAAATAAAAAATCACTTGCCCCTGCTAAACTCAAACCTATCCAGACAGGCAAGGACTTTAAAAAAAAATTGCTAGTCAATTCAAGCCTCTCTAGGCAGGCAGCCAAATTGGGGTGGGGGGCAATTTCTGATAAATGCCTATTCGATCTCTTCTTAAAAGCCTCCAGTGATGGGGCACCCACAACTTCTGGAGGTAATTTAAATTTAAAACCTCTTTTAAAAAAAGCACTGCCTCTGATCAGCACAAGCCTCTCCAGGTAGCATCAAAAAAACAAAAACAAACTCGGCACTGGTTGCAAAATCACTGCATCTTGTTTGGCCATGTGACCGGGGGGGGGGGGAACCAACCCCTGCCAGCTTCAGGAAATTGCATGTCATAACCCAGAACGGCAGAGGGAAGTCACAGTTTAAAATGGCCACCACTGCAGTAGTGACTGAATCCAAGTCACATGGCTACAGAGGCTTCTTTTTTTATCGCAGTTTTGAATTTCTAACATAAGTACCTTTCCTGAATAAATTTGTTCTTGTGAAAATTCACTAAATGCATGGTCGTACCTGGGGGATTACCTGTACTAGAAATAGATGAAATGCCCAAGGAAGGAGGAGCATCCCCAATGAGCCATCCTTCATCATGTATGTAATAGGGAATCTGACAGAATCTCCATGCTCTCTATGTGCAAAATTCAATTCCTCGAAAACCACAAGTGGAAAAAGAAGGCAGATTGTAGCAGCCAATTATAGCTTCTTTTTCTTCTGGTTTTAAAAGAGCGTGTTTTTGTCCAATGGATCCTACATTTTAAAACATTGTCCTCTCTCAGCCACTGGTACAAGTAGTCTCTATTCAAAACAGAGGGCAAGCATCAGTATGAGCTTTTCACTTTCCTTTGCAGAAGATCCCTCAGAAAAGCTGCTTGGTCCTGCAAATATCCTGTGGCAAGTTCTCCCACCCACCTTTTCCTGAGCAGATAGTTTTCTTTGGTCATTTGCATTGATACTGTTTCAATTCCAACAGGGATGGAAGCGAACCTTTGGTCCTTGCCCTGTAACACCTGCAACATGATTGTCCTATCCCAGCTAGGAACTTCAGACACAATCTGAAGTCCCCTGGCAGCCACAGCCCTTGGGGTAGAATAATATTGAGCAGCCACTCTGAGGCTAACAAGGAGTGCTACAGTATTTTGGACTGGGGGGAAAAAAGGGAATCACAGCTTTTGGCCCGTTAAAAACCAGTGCCAATAAGGAAACACTGGACAGTCACTGCAACAGTCCTGATAGCATTCTTTTGTCAGGAGCCTTCTTTCTGAGCTGGCAGTGGTACAACTTCTTCTAGCCACAGCAGATCAAGGGGTGCTGACTGCAATGGCTGATGGTGGATACGGCGCAGACGGAGGAGGTAGAGCCCAATTGCAAGCGTCACCACAAGAATACACCCAAAAAACAGATAATGATTGTAGACAAAGGAAAGATGGAACCAAGAGCTGTGTGACTGATGGAAGCTCTCCCGTTGGATGTCCCTGAAACAGAACAGAAATCGGCTACTGTTATACTTCTTGTACATCACATTCTCCCTAGTGCTTAGAGTGTTATATGTAAACCCTGCCCCCCCCCCCAAATTTTATCATTTCAATAGCCTTGAGAGAGGTTAGGAAGCAACTGGCCCAAAGTCTTCTCATATGGTTTATAACTAAGTAGGGATTTAAAACTGAGGCTTAATAGTTTCTTTAATCATACATTATCCTGTACCTGCTAATGTGTGATGCTGTTTAATGGGAATTTTGACACTATTTACTTATAGTGCCTTTTATTTCATGAGAGGTGCAAGGACTGTGACATAGAGCTCCCAATCATCTTTATTGTGATAAGGCTCCCTTTCTGGATACTTCCATATATTGTATCACCTGCCTTCCCAGAGGCGTGAACTCTTTAAGGACCCATTCTGTGGAAGAAGATTACACTCCTACCTAACCTCCACATCAGTTCATATATTCTAGTTTGACCTGAAAGTCAAGTGACAGGATTTCAGCTACCAAAAATTGAAGGTAAATAAACCTGCAAATGCATGAAGAAAATTTAAGTCCCAGATACCTAAAGATTTGGCTTGTGTTAGTTCAAATCTCACAAACAATTTATGAAAGGAAGGGAAATATCTCCTAAAACTCTTCTTCCAAAAGGCTGATGTTGGAGTTCCCAAGATAACTTGATTCCTAGAGAAAAACTCACAAACTCAGGAAATAACATACTATAATACCTGAGAGGTAAAAAGCGGGTTTTATAAAGAATGGCTCCCAATGTCCATTGCACTTCTCGGTCATATAACAACTGCACTGTACGCAAGCTAGAGTAATCTTTGGGGAAATGGAATCCTTCATGCAGAACCTGGTGCATCCAAGCTGACTTGAAGCATTGATACCTGCAAACAGAACATATCAGTTTCATTACAAAGATGCAGATCTGGGACTTCTCTTAGTAATTTCTAAGGCTCTTGCCCCAACACTGCAAACATAGAACTATAGATTTAGTACATCTTCTACCCCCAGTTCTTCTCCTGCAAGAGGTAAAAATGGCTCCTTACTTAACACGGTGGAGGTCCGCATGTGGTGAGTAAAGCTTGTCTTGGAATCTCTGTAACAATACTGACCAGCTCAGGCTACAATAATCCTGGAGGGTAGTAAAGCAAAGGGAGATTAGTGTAAAAAAATAAGAGACACACAGAAAATTATCAAGGCAAAAGTCATACTCACTTGGGCAGCACGTGTGAATGTACTGCTTAAATAAGGTCCTCCTAGACGCAGCACATCATCAGTGCAGTAGTAAAATTCTGAGAACCCGTAGAATTCACTGTTCTTAAAATCAATAGATGCCTGATAGGAATTGCTCAAAGAACTTCCACTGCTGTTGTCTCCAGCCAATAGGGGGCGCAGTTGTTCTGCACAGCTCCTCCAATCACCTTGGCCCCTGACATGCATTGCCTGCCCACCTTTATCCACAACATTCTCTAGTCCCATTGGCAGGCACGGGTCTAAGACTGGCACTTCAGGATTCAAACCTATTTGTACACTGCGCAACCTACAACAAATAAATGAATAAATAAATACATCTGTAAAAATTAAGACAGCATACTTTATGATATAAACCACTGGGAGTCACAATTTTAAATCCAGTAGTACAAAAGCACATTCAGTCAGTCAATCATTATGACCTGGCTAAGACAGAAACAGCAAAAATCTGATCCTTAATTGCAGATTGAAGAATATGCATTACAGTACATAAACCGTATATTGTGATTTTTGTATTAAAGACTTTCCTACAAACTTCCCTAGAAGATTGAATGGATTGCAGGGCACTTTTTAAAACGTAGCAAGATTTAGTCATTTAGCATAATCTAGCAGGAAAAGGGGGAATTGTTCAACAGGAAAACATAGGGCAGTAATATTTTTAAAAAATCTTTAACTTTACAGAGAAAGACAGAATGAGTCTCCTGATTAAGTATTAAGTATCCCCCATGCCAAAAGCCCCTTTTTCTGTGTATATAATTATAATTGGATTCTGTGCAGTTTGCACCTTCTCTTCATTGACATCTTGTAGTTCCTCAACCCCATTTTGGGCTTTCCTTGGTCAAGAGCCGAGGTGGCGCAGTGGTTAGAGTGCATTACTGCAGGCTACTTCAGCTGACTGCTAGCTGCAGTTCAGCGGTTCAAATCTCACCAGGCTCAAGGTTGACTCAGCCTTCCATCCTTCCGAGGTGGGTAAAATGAGGACCCAGATTGTTGGGGGCAATATGCTGACTCTGTGAACCGCTTAGAGAGGGCTGTAAAGCACTATGAAGCGGTATATAAGTCTAAGTGCTATTGCTATTGCTATGGGGAACAGAAAGTTCAACTGCTAATCCTAGGAAACCTTATGATGAATAAGAATTGTCTTGGAAATTCATTTCAGTAGTACAAGGATACCTGTTGTGAGCGATGGTCTGATTCAGCACCAGTTCTTCATATCGTTGCCGAGCAAAGTTGCCTCCAAAGCCCAAGAAAGTATTGACATAGACTCGATACACGTGTTTTGTGTGTTGCACATCACATCCCAAGTTGAAGTCCGCAAGCAAACTTTTGGCAGCTTCCTCCTAGAAGGGAAAGAAAAGTGGTAAAAAGAGAAACTAGCTGAGCTCCCCCCCCCCCGGTTTCAAACCCTCCCTAGTCAAGAGATGTACCTGCTGTGGGGAAGAAAAGGAGGTTGAGCTTGGCACCTCATAGGCTATTTGCAGGGAAGCACCTCCCATGTCGAGGATCCCAACTGTTCTTTTTCGGACCATGGGCTCTTCTTGACCTGACAGGGTCACAGAAATCAGTGCATCTTCCTCTGTAGCCCAGGTAGAAAGGGAAGAGAGAGAGAATACATTACTAATTGTAGAAAAACAGAAAACAGGGGAAGAAAAAGGGAAAAGGAGTTTATGCCTTTCACTTTATTTCTGTTTCTGTTCTATTGAGGAGACAAAAGGGAATAAATGAGATAGGACAGCCAATTCCTTGCTCCTGCTAGGAAAGAAGAAGTGCATAGAATTCCCTCCTTCATGTGTCAATGAGAAAACAGCCATCCACTCACTGGGCCCCATATTTCAAGAGACCTTTCTCTAAATCTCACCTTCCGCATGATCAAATCTACCTAGGACGAAGTTGATGCCTATCCAAGCAAAGACACCTGGAAGAGAAAGAACACAAAATGCAACATCACACCCACCGAAGAAGCAGAGCAGCTTTGGTGCTCCAATACCATTTCTGTATGGCTTTAAAAAAGGAACCCCCTTATAGGGGAGGTACATCAACAGCAGGTGGAACAGCATGCTGACCTCCACTATCCATAAACCCCTAAAACAAGGCAAGTCACAGAACAGCTCACATTGGGCCAGAAAGCAATTCGCCAAGACCAAATTCACCCACCAATTCCAGCCAAATCTGGTTTCACTACATACATACACCTTCTGTCTGTCTTTTATATTGCATCACTGAAACATGAAGAGATTAAACTCGTATCCGTACCTTCTTGTTTCCCTGAAATCACTTCTGCCTGAGATTCCGAGAAGAGGAAGTCATATTCCAAGGGTATGTCCCTCACCAAGTCCCCCAGGATGGCCGCCTGCTGCCTGCAAAGATCCATAAGCAAATGAGGAATATTTCCTCCTAACATATTTACCCACCCTGCTCTGTTTATCTTTCCAGAGAGCATAGCAGGCTCCCCCATCAATTTGAAAGCCTGTCTCTTTACTCCTTGGTGCAAGAACCCAATCTTTTTCTATTGGAACAGTTTTCAGTTCTAAGTTTGCAAACCTTTGAGCTTTAATATAGAGCTACAAAGAAATTGGGTCAGGGTAGTGATGGAAATGGAGTTCCACTAACTATATCTAAATGAAGAAAACAGAGTTGCTTTACAGTGGGCAAAATTGGGAGATTGGAAAAGAAGGAATAGCTAAAACCCTACAGCAAATTTGCCATACAAGAGTTCTGCACTTTGAGAAATCTTCCCTATTCACTCCCCGTCTAATAGCCCAGTACTTCCTGCTTTTAAGCCCCCAAAAAGCCGGGATCAAGTCTAAGAAAGTTGTTGATCACTCACTTGTCAGGCAACAGCCTCATGCCTGCTGTACACATAATGTAGAGTGGCGTCTCTTTGTGCTTGTCTTTGGGTACATAGGCAGCAGCAAAGGTGAGCAGTGGCTTCATATATTCATTAGCCTTCTCTGGAGTTTTTGCCAGTGTAGAGATCCCTGTTCAAGAAAAGAACTGTCTCTTTAGTCTCCTTTACCTAGATCAAATAACTTAAATATACCAGATGGCTTTATAACAGAAGTTCAGATAACAGTATTTTTAATACCACAGTCTCTTAAAGTATGAACAAATCTAAAAAAATATTTTTCACTCCCTAATAATGGAAAAATATATATTTTATATATCCAAACCCTTTTAAAATGTATACATTTGCAGGTAATAAAAAATTTATCCATTTAAACTACAGGTATTAATATATCTGCTCTAACAAAACTGCTATTTTTATTCCATTCTGTTCCCTTTCATTTGATTAAAAATATAAACTTGATTTTTTCAATTTTAGTTAAAAAGCCTTAAATAAAATAAGGTTGTTATATCAGTTATATCTTAATGAGGATGGGCTCTCCAAATTTCAACTTAAACACATTTTTGATTAAACCATAAAAATTAGGAAATATTAATGTAAATTATAAAGCTTTAAAATAGCTTTTTAAAAATGCAGTCTTTTAAGCATATTAATTTACTGTACAATTTACTCAAGAAATATTTAAGACATGGAAGTTGTATGTGGATCTTTTAACACTGAATAAATGCCCTCTCACTCTTATAGCAGTTTATCTCTATTTTTAAAAAGTAATAAAACAATATATTGGTTGAGAAGGGGGGGGGGAAAGACCATATCATATAATAGGTACATTTTATTCCATTATCTAAAGTTGAAATTCAAATTAGCAGTTTAATTAAATTGATTAAAATGGATGACTATTTTGAAAACAGAAGTTTTTATCCAACTTTTATCTAGTGTGTGTGTAATTAACATATATCATTTATAATACTAATTATTATGAAATAGGCTGAAACTGAACCTTAGCAAGATGGAGCTGCAGATTTGTTCATACTTTAATAGAGTGTGGTATTATGCTAATAATATTCTTGCTCTGAATGATGTTTACACTGCATTGAATAGAATTTGTGAAACATTTTAGTTTGTACAGGTGTTAGAATTAAAAAAAACACATTAAAAAATGACTAGCTAAGGTCACATCAATATTATCTCTTGCCAAAGTACAGATGTACACCAGCACCTCAAGGACAACTATGGGATCTGCCACCTGCTTTTCATGGATGTCTGCCTACTGTAACAGAAAGTAATTAGAACATTCCAAACCTGGTTTGATCTTCTTGACCACAGGTTCACTGCTGTGATCTCGCATTTGCCGGATGTCAAGTAAGTGATGAGGATTCCCATTGTGTGGTGGCCAATAATACACAAAGACCCTGGACCCACTGCTCCCGCAGTCAACAACCACCCCATAACTCAGAGCTGGATCCTTTGTGTCTGTTGCCTCCAAGGCACGATAACGTGCTAAATACCTGCAAGTGGAAAAGTGTGAAAATATGTAAGAGTAAATTTGCAGCACAGAAAACAAGCTGACTTTTCATAGAAGATTTTTCTATGGTTCTAGTCATCCCCAAAAGACAGTTATTCAGGGATTGGAGCACCCTTAGCTGTAAGAGGACCACCTATCTATCTGAACAATGCAGCTAACAAAGCCTACTTCATGATGGTGCATTTGTTAGCAAGCTGTTCCTTTAGAGGTAGTGCTATCCCAAGAGACTACACTGGGATTTAATGGAATCATAATGAACAAACAGCAGCTCCATCTTGCTAAGGTTCAGTTTCATCCTATTTCATTCCATCCGGGCCCTATGAGCTTCCAGGCACAGGAACAAAATTGTCCTCCTTTCATGAAGAATTTCCAGTGCATATCTTGGGCTCTTAATGCTGATTTTCTTTCCCATGTTCTATTAATTGAGGAACCAATGCAACCATTTTCTCCCCCCACCACCCCCACCCCAAAAAAGCAGCATTATTAGAACATGATCAATTTTACTAGTGGGAAAATACAAGCTGAATTCAGTCCAGACAGCTCCTTTTCCACCACCTGGGGGAGAACAAATGCTAACTTCTATCAATAAGAGAATGTGGATTGGGGGGAGGGGGAAGCACTACAATGTCTTCTGAATTGTTTTATATTTCAATCAGTGTTTAAAATAAAGTTAAAATTTTTCTGCTTGCTAAGATTAGAGAAAAATCAGGCAGAAAGATTTTATATGACACAAATTGTGATCACTTTCTTCCCTTGATAATTTGTACAGGAAATCAGTATTCTCTAAATAGAGAAAATTAGAATTTATATTGTGCATACATAATATCTTCAGAATTTGGTTACAAGCATCCAGTGTCTTCTACGTCCAATATAATAACTGTTTGTTTTAGTGGACAATTTGTGCTCCACTAGAGCAATATTGTTCTCTGGGGTTTTTTTTTCTAAAATTCCTTTTACAATGTATTTTGATGATCAACTAATTTGTACATGAAGACAATGAAACTTGATTGGCCCATCTTCTTTTCTCTCCAACAGGGTTTACACTGAGATCTAATTAGATTGTAGTCCTAAGCATACCTATTAAGAATTAAATTGCATTGACTGCAACTGGACTTATTTCTGCATAAATATAAAAGTGCTATCCACAATGAATAGAGATCTTGTATAACAAATAAATCAATGTGATTTGGATTTTAAAACCATAAAATTTCTCTCTGAAGACATGGAATTTTTTTTTCTGTTGAGAACTATATTTTCTCAGCTGTAATCTGTTGGGAATAATTTGCCAATGATAAGAAGGGATGAAGGGAATCATGGTCAAACTCCCAATCCTCTGACTACCATCCCTTTTTGTTCTTTCTCTGTTCTGTAAGTGGCTGGAAAAGAAATAGATCATTTTTAATTGTTTTAATTGTTTTATTGTTTTAAAATGTTTTTGAGATTTTAATTGTAGCGTATGATTCTGAATTGTGAGCCACCCAGAGTCGTTTGCTGAGATGGGCAACTATAGAAACCAAATAATTTTTTTTTACACTTCAAAACATTTGGCTTGCAGACAGCTTTTGGAATTAGGCCCCTGACCGCAGCTTCCAGCCCCTCCACCCCCACCCCTGCTACTCTGGAAAGCATTGTTTGTTTTATCTTAGCAGGTCTCATTTCAACCCAATGCTCCACTTACCTACCTTTCAAACTGCCTATCCCGAGAATCAGTTTTCCAGTGCCACAGATTTTTAATTGCCACAATCAGTAGAAGAAAGACTGCAAATAACAGGAGCACCAGGGCCAAACGCTGACGAAGACAAAGGCTCACTGAAGGCACAGTGAAGTGCCAAGATGCTGGACACAGGCAGGAAAAACTGATCCTGGAAAAAGAAAAAGCAGTTTTTTCAAAGACCGGAGTGTAGTCTCAACCACTGTTGCTTATAAGTACAATGATTATAGCAGTATTTCTCAAATTTGTTTAGGATGTTTAAGATGTGTGGACTTCAACTCCCAGAATTCCCCAGTGAGCTATCTGGAGTTCTTGGAGTTGAAGTCCACATGTCTTAAACTTGCCAAGGTTGAAAAACATTGGACTATAGTATTAAAAAGCTAAGTGTAGATGTTTCTAATAGCCACAAATAATCAAAACTATAAGTTTGGAATAGGAGGAAATCTTCCAATAGGGTTGGGAGACAACATAGAATGTAACTGGGAACACACATGAGCTTCACAGATAAATAAGAACATTAAAGTCTGCAGCACTGGTTCTTTTATGCCATCAACAGCCCTGAGAAGCTTCTTCACCCATTCCCCAGAGATCTCATGACACCGGTTCTTCCACATGATAGAAGCAGAAGAAAACAAAAACAGGACCACTTTCTGATATCCTTGGAGGTTCATTAGCAGGGATTGGACCCTCCCCAACTGCCATCCAAGAGTCATTCCATCAGACTATGGCAGAAGGAAAGGAGGGATAAAAAAATTTATAATTCCTACCTGAACATTCTTTTTTCACCATTGCTTTCATTGGAAGCAAGAGGACAGAGGAGGATTGTACTTATTAGAAAAAATTAAACCTGCCAGCTGAAATATGGGATATAAATCCTTTGAATAAATGAACAAGACTTCAAAGCTTTTACCTATACCACAACCCACTGCAATTCCTCCTCTTGTATTGTACTGAGACTTACCTCTATGCATACAGCTGTAATGAGTGATTTACATCTGTCCCCCTCAGCCCATTTTTCTCCAGTGGACTGGACAGCAGCTTTCAGAATTCCCACCAGCAGACTGATAATAATTTTGTTTTGATATAGCTATGTAATGCTGCATTGTATCATATCTCTTCGCTTTTCTCCGGGAAGTCTCAAACCTACTTCTGTGCCAGCTTTGCCTTTCGGAACTGAATAGCAAAGGAGGAAGCTTGTCTCCCACTTTCCACACCCACAGGAATCATACAGTCACCTTCTCCGACTGGCTGACAGGAATGTGATCTTTGAACCATCCAGGATGCCAGCCAGACTGTGCTGGGCCAGTTTAGAAGACCGAGGGGGTGGGGAAAGAAGCATATTTTCCCCTGAAACTTCGGACATAAGATTATTTCCCTCGGATACCGCCGTTTTTCCCCTTAAACAGCCTCAATCAACCATTCTCACGCCGTCTGGGGAGGATGCAGCCCTTGCATCGGGAAAGAAGGGAAGGGCGGACCATAAGGAAGGCAGGTTAACAGGCTCACCGGCCAGACTTCGCTTTCCCGTCACCTCACCTGGCCATATGGTCACCCCGCTGTCCAGATTCTGTCAGCGTCCTCTACGGTCTCCAGAAGGGAGTCGCATCTCTTGCCTTTCCGCCACAGGATCCCGGAGCTTATACAGGACAAAGCCAGGAGGAGGATGTGAGCCCAGCGACTCCCCGGCTCCCCTCTTCCGAGATGGCCACGAAGTACCCGGGCCACTTCGCGCTTCCGAATTGGAGGGTCCCGGATCTCCCGCCCCTCCCGGGACGCATCCCTCTTCGCCGGCACTCAACGGAGGGACTTACCGCTGCCGCTCTTTCCTCCGTCCAGAACCTGCCCGGGGCTCGCTTTCCAGCCACGTCCTCAGGACGCGGGAGCTCGGAAGAGGCGGCCAATGGGGACGAGGCTGGAATTGACGTAGCGGAGCCAAGGCGGCCGCTTTGAGCAGTTCGGCAGTCACGGCCCCGCCTTCTGACCTTGTTACCCAATCAGCTCGCAAATTCAGAGGGACTTTTCAGTTCCCGAGACACAATCCCGAAGCGTCGTTAAGCAACCGTAGTCTCGGGAACGTCACTGGCCAATGCAGGGGCCGGTCTCGGCTGAGGGCGGGTGTTCCAGTTTCACGAGCTGACGTCACGAGAAGGTTGCCCAATTCGGGGGCCTAAAGGAGACTCTTTCGAAAGTTCAGCTCGATCGGCTTCGCTGTCAGCCGAAATTTGAGAAGCTGGCGACGCCGTGGAATCCCCGATGAGCCCGCGCTCGGCAGCGCTCCCTGGCGAGACATAGAGACACACGCTACCCACGGCAGCGTCATCTTTAAAGTCAAACCAACCAGCTTCTCCAAACAAACCACACGCGCCATAGAAAGCGGCCATCCCTTCTTACCAGGCTGACTTTCAGCCTGACAGGCAGCGTAGCCAATGACTGTTCCCTTTTCCGACGTACAAGCGCGTTCGAAGGAAAGGTGCCCAATGGAGTGAGGATAGAACAAAAGGTCAAAGGGGCATCGCCGAATACCTTTTTTTGATAGGCGGGGCTCAAGGCCGGCCTTTGCCAACCGACCAATTCACGTCGGCCTAGGGCGGCGCGAACGCGGACCGCGACCAATCCGCAGTGCCAGTAGGCGGGATGGACTGAGCGGGAGCCGCAGGACCGAGTGGGGTATCCCGTAACCGACTCGACGGAGGCGCCATGGAGCTGGGGGCAGGCGGCGCGGCGGGGCCCGGTCAG
>QLTV01001469.1:159432-175119 GCA_003457575.1 Thermophis baileyi
GCGCGGCGGCGCCGGGCCGCCTGCTCCTCTTGCTGCTGGGCGGGGATGGCGGGGGAGGGTCGGGTTGGGTGTGGCCGTGGCCCTCGGGGGGCGGCGGGGAGGGGGGGACAGGAACGGACACGGAAACCGGCCGGGAGCCGGACTACGAGGCCCTGCCCGGCGGCTCCGCCGCTTCCACCCACATGCTCGCAGGGGCTGTGGCTGGGGTGCTGGAGCACAGCCTTATGTACCCGGTGGACTGTGTCAAGGTGAGGAGAGGCGGCGAGCCGCGTTGGTGCCTCCGAGGGGCGGCGGGGCGGCAGGGAACGGGGACAGGTGATGCCTTCGAGGAGGGCTGGAGCAGGATCGCGCAGGGCTCCTCACGGGTGTGCTCCGTGAGGTCGGACATTGACCGGTTGGGGGGAATCCTTCGGCTCCCTCCGAATTGCTCCAATAAGCGACAAGGAGATTTGACAGGTCAAAGGGATGCGCCTCTCGGGGTGGTTACTATGAATTAAGCCAAGAAGAAGAGGGAGCAACAAGTAATTGTGTCTTTTGCGGTTGGCGGCGGAAGTGGCAATGGGCAGTCTTCTGAGTCCCGAACTTGAGATGACAGTTAAGAAGCATTGCCACCAGCGATTGAGAAGTAGGATCGATTTCTTCCATCTCAGAGTAGTCCCTTTTTGCCGGCAAAACGGATTGGACTCAGCCATTGCATAGGAGATCTTCGGGTGGTGGTGGTGGGAATTGTTTGGAAGTTTATTATACTTCCAGACACCTTTCACGGAATCATATTGTCTGCAAAAAATCTCATGTAAGTAGGGAGAGAGAGCATACAGCAGAATTAAAGCAGAGACTCAAATGCTGAAGGTTTGTAAACTGGAAGTGGGTGGACAGAGTTTGGCTGGGAGAACTTATTTGAGTAAATCTCTAAACATATCTAACCTGCTCCCCCCTCCCCCCATCCCCGCACTGGCAGACAAGGATGCAAAGCCTGCAACCAGAACCTGCTGCTCGTTACCGGAATGTGCTGGAGGCTTTGTGGCGGATTGTCCGAACTGAAGGGATCTGGAGACCTATGCGTGGATTGAACATCACAGCTACAGGGGCTGGTCCTGCCCATGCCTTGTATTTCGCCTGCTACGAAAAATTGAAAAAGACACTTACCAACCTTATCCATGCTGGGGGCAATAGTCACGTGGCCAACGGTATTATCCCTTCCTGCCTCCTAACCCCATCCTGGGGTTCTAGTTGTACCAGTTGGGGCTCAGAGTGAGAGGATGCCAGATTTATTCTTATTATTCTGGTATTAGTACTCTCTGAACCCTCAAGCTTATGGACATTCTTTCATGATGCTGTATTCTGCTTGCAGCCAAAACAGTATGTTAGCAGTATGTCTCTTTGAGCAGTATGTGGTCTGTAGGAATTTAGGGATAAAAATGGGCAAATAAAGTTTCTGGCATGTACTTTTGTATCTTATGTGAGAAAGTGATGTGGTAGAAGAGTGACTGTGATTGTTTGCATATATGTCAGTTTTTTAAAAAAAACATGCATACTGATGTGCTTTAAGATACATGCTTGTATTTGCCTCAATGCCTCTTTCTTTTAGCAACTTAATTGAATGGGGAGAATTCCAGGCTTGCTGTAACAGGTGCTCTTCCATTCATTTAGTCAAATCTGCTTCCTAAGAATAGCTTATTTCTAACGCTTCTACTTAATCTTTGATCATCTGATTGTGGTATTTTATCTCCTAAAATCTAAGACATAACTCATCACCCTCTGCATCATGTTGACATTTTAGGAGAAAGATAGTATAGATAGTCCTCGACTTATGATCACAATTGGGACCAGAATTTCCATCTTAAGTTGTTGCAGTCATAAGTCGATTCAGACCCAATTTTATGATCATTGTTATGATGGTCAGTGAATCACCATGGTTGTTAGTACATCTGCAGTCATTAAGCAAACACCATGGTCATAAGTGTGAACTCATTCTTTTGAATAGGCGTTTTTTGCTGCAAATTGGCAAAAAAAGTTACAAATACAGTAGCTGTCATGTGACTGTAGGACATAGGTTATAAAAGTAAGCTGGTTGCCAAATGCCTGAATTGCATTTTTGTGAACATGAGGGTGGTGCAATGGTTGTAAGTGCAAGGACAGACTTTTTCAGCACTGTCGTAACTTTGAACAGTCACTAAATGAATGGTCAAAAGTCAAAGACTGTTTATAAGGATGTAAATAGTAGGTTTATGCAATACTTCAGATTCCGGATCCAAAAGATGCTGCAGAGAGAGAAGGAGTATGAAATTAGCATTTGCTTGCAACATTGTAAAGTATCTGTACCTTTTCCTGAGTCCTATTCCTTCCTGCCTCTGCTTTTACTCTTTCTGAAACGCTTGTAGAAGATCAAAAAACTGAAATGCTGCACAGCTTACTAATAGTAGAATTATCTTAGCTTTTGTCTGCTTCATATTAATTACAAAGATCTTAACTAAGATGTTTAGAAGATGTTCTGTTTCCTCTTTTTTTCTAGCTGTAAATGGAATTAATTTGGAGAAACATTGTATTAGAATCTTGATTATTTCTGCTGTTCTCATTGAAAATTAAGGCTTACTTCTGCATAAGCTACTTGTCCCTTGGAAGGAATGGCTTTATGTCCCTGTTTTCACATATATAATATTGTGATGGCCTAATCTGGGATGTCATTAAGACCCTCATGGGTCTCGTCTCAACTTTTCTTCCTATTTAACAGTCCTTGTCTTGCAGGTGCTGCAGGCTGTGTGGCAACGTTGCTTCATGATGCAGCCATGAATCCAGCAGAAGGTAACACTGTTTTTCCTGTATGCTCCATCTTTCATGAAGATAATTATTTTTATTATCACCAGGAAATATTCCCTTGTTTGTGAGAAGAAAGGGAGACAGAGCAATTATTTCTATAAACTTTATTTGAATGATGGATTGCATTAACTATGTTTGTTTGTTTGTTTGTTCAATTTCTATATCCGCCCATCTTCGTCAATGACTCTGTGCAGTTTACAATTCAGAAAATATACTATGATTAAAAATTTTAAAAAAAACTTAAAAAATAAAAATAGTAAAACAAGCAAAAAAACCCCATTAAAAATCCAGTTCAAGATATACAAGAGCAAGGTATTGGCCAGTTAAGAGGGCCCTTGGCACATTCAGCCCTCCAGGCTCGGGGGCAAGTTTTTAGGAACTTACAAAAGGCTAGCAGGGTTGGGGCCATTCTGATCTCTTGACGGGAAGATGTTCCATGGAGCAGGGGCCACTTCAGGAAAAGCTTGCCTCAACCATATGGTCTTGCCCTATTATTAACATGAAAAAGTAAATGAAGATTATATTGTAACATGGCTTCATGTTCCATGCTTTCTGTAAGAAAACCGAAACTCATTCTAATGGTCCTAAATATTTTCCACAATCTAGAAAGCGGGCATCTGGGTCTGCTGATTTAATGCAATTGTATAAGGCTTGATAGATTGATAGTATATTCCAGTACTGAGGCTTATGTGAGGACTTGTATTGAATACTTAAGCGTAAGAGTCTGTGTGTGTGTGTGTGTGTGTGTGTGTGTGTGTGTGTGTGTGTGTGTGTACACTGAATGCATACTGTTTATACTCCTTTATTCATTAGAGTTTTTTTCTTTCTTTCTTTCCCACCTTTCAATGTGGTCGGATTGCGGTTATCATCCATTTCCAGTGGTAAAACAAAGAATGCAGATGTACAATTCTCCATACCAACGAGTAACAGACTGTGTGCGTGCTGTGTGGTGCAATGAAGGGGCAGGAGCTTTCTACCGAAGCTATACCACTCAGCTGACCATGAACATCCCCTTTCAGGCTATCCATTTCATGGCATATGAATCCCTACAGGAGCACCTCAACCCCCACAGACAGTACAACCCTAGTTCCCACATGGTGGCAGGTGCCTGTGCAGGTGCCATTGCAGCTGCTGCCACCACACCTTTGGACGTTTGCAAAACATTGTTGAATACACAGGAAGCCTTGGCACTGAATACCAACATCAGTGGGCATATCACAGGTATGGCTCACGCATTCAGGACGGTGTACCGCGTGGGCGGGCTAACTGCGTATTTCCGTGGGGTTCAGGCACGTGTCATTTACCAGATGCCCTCCACAGCTATTGCATGGTCTGTGTATGAGTTCTTCAAGTACTTCTTAACAAAGCGAAAGGAGGAACGGTTGTCCAGGAAGTGAAATGGCGTTATCGGCTTGGCTGGTGCCAAACTCAGATGACAAGCAAGACTTTGGAATACTGATGCCGCCTCTTGCCTGCTGCTGCATTTTGCACAGCTTAATGGAAAGTATACAGCAAACAGCAACTTCACCTGCTTTTAGCTTATCATCTAACAAACATGCCCCAGGTGTTGGATACAAATAAAGACCAGGGTGGAATTACTGTGAGCATATTGGAAATTGGGGTGATAGCCTGCATTCTCAGAAATGATTGCAGGTAAGAGTTAGTAGAGGCAGAAGAAGTGTTAGCTAAGCTGTTGTCTATTAGCACTCACACAGACCTCATGCTCTTTGAGAAGGCTTTGATTGTTGTGGCCCTTGGCACTTCCAATAAAGTCTGCTTTATTGTCCTAGGCCTTGTCTCTTTCTTACCAGATGATTCTGAGCATTTCTTTATGGAAGAGGGTGGGGAACATGCAGCTTTCCTAATGGTGTTAGATTCCAACATTGATTAGTCCCAGCAAACCCTTCCTTCTTATAGATAAGATAGATTCATTGCATTTGTATGATAGGAATTGTTTTGTCTTCTGATCTGAAGAAGTGGAAGATAAGTAAGATTCCCTTTCATAGTGCTGAATGTTGTATGATGTACATTGAGATCCAAGAAAAGTCTCTTCTCTGTTGGATGCTACTCATAAAGCATTTGTGACTTTTCAACACTTAGCACAGTCTATTCAGCACTATTGCCATTCCACTTAATCTCGGTATGTATGAGAATAGTGTAAAGAGACACTGTCTGCTTTAACTTGTGGGGTCCTTCAACTGACCTGTTAGGCGTTGTATTAAAATTACACTGTGAAAAAGTTATATAATACACACATGCATGGTATAATTTGTTCACATGCATATACACAAGTCTGATATGGAAGAACAGATGGGTACCAAGCTGCAATTGAAGAACAGGGACAGGTGCTCTTGTAGAACATGTTTTTCCATTAACACTTGTAAAATATGCTGCTCTGCATTAGCTTGTATTTGTAACAATAAGGCCTTTTTCTGTCTCCACCAATGAAATATGAATTTAATAGAGGGGATAGTAATTTTGTAATTGTTAACGTTTAACATGGAGTGGCCTAGTAAGAACAAACTTAACTTCAAAGTTACAGAACTTTTGATGGTGATAAATGCATTTGTCATTATAAGGAATGAATTGTGATTAGCTTTCCTTCTTCATCTCAAGGCTTAGAAGCTGACATTTTACAAGGGGGGGGGACTATATAGAGGCAATAAATATAGCAATGCCGTTAAGGCAGTGTTTTTTTTTTTGTATGATGTTAATAGTTCTGTCAAAATGCAACATAAATCTTTGTATAGTATTGTTCTCTGTCTGCTTCAGATGAGTATATCCCAGCTTCACATTCCTAGCAATGCATCAATAACTGCAGGGGAAGGGACATTCCTGAGCCATAATTTAAACCAAAGTAAAATATTTTCTCCTTGAAGTGTCCTTTTGTTCATGCATAACTGCCTCGCTGCATCTTAATTTATCTTCTACTGACTTATCTTTTAGCCTTTGCTAGAGAGTCTTGTCCTAGGAAATGTCACCACTTGGGAACACTGCAATCATATGTACATTCTTACTGTAGTAATGTCTATTGTTAGGAAAATGCATTTTGCGTTTGTCCTCAGCTTCTGCTTTACTTTGGTATCACCCTCCCTCATAGGAATTAATTTTATGGTGTTTCCTGTGTCCCTGCATATCTTAAGATGATTCTATAGCAATTTGAGATATCTGGGAATTGCAATCACAGCACATCCGGATGACACTGGATCAGATTAAAAAAAATTAGGAGGGCAAGAGTGAAAATGGAAATGATTGATCTCATCTACAGTTGGCTTTATCCACACTCCCTGCTAATATCATCTAACAAATTAATAGGGATGGGGATAGGAGTTCCCTCTCCCTGCCATAAAGCTTGGGTAAAATAATTCCTTTCTTATCAGAGATCTCTCTAAAGAAAGATACGAATCTTTAAAAGTTAAAGGATGATTCCATGTGTGCAGCCGCCAGACAGACGCACGCAAGAACTTTTTGTTTGGCTGTTCATAGGTTGAGCCACTTTCTGTTGTGGTTTTGAAACAATGAGAATAAATCTTTTTAGATATTTCCACAGCTATACGTTCTTAGGCATTCTGTCTGCCTGGTCTCTGCCCAAATTTGAGCCCAAGGTAAGGATTGTTTCCCATCTTTCTTTTCCACTTCTCTGATTTCAGGTATTGGAATATTCATGCAGCAATGGAGTTAGGCTGGGTAAAATACGTATGAATATTCTGAGAATGAAGGGTTATGGAAAGAGCAGCCGGCAGTTTTGGTATCAACAGCTAGCTGATAAGGAAACATGAAGGCCTTCCCAGATGCATGTTGATAGGTCATCAGAACTGAGGTTGGTGATTGTAATATCTTTTTATATACAGTATTATATATTTGAAGATTTAATCAGATAAAAGCCAGCTGGGTATCAATTGTCACTAGTATTCATTCTATTTACTCTTGAAATGAATATTATCCTTCACCATTGATATGTGGGCTCTCTGAGCTTGCTTGCTTAATTGCAGAAGTTTCATTATTTGGCTAGATAACATCATCATGAGATTGATGATGTTGCCTAGTTGGTTAATGAAACATTAGGAAGCAAACAACCAAGCTCTGAGACCACCAATGGTTCCACAGTTCAACCCTGAACTACATATATCCTCTTCTATTGGAATAATTTGATATATTTATATTTATATTTGATAATATTGAATTATTCCTGCTATAATAATTATAGTGGTAGGCTTCTTAAAAAGCATAAAATACAAAATATTACCTGCTGGATACTATGTTTCCATTGTTGCTAATTTGTTTGTTTGGTTAGTTTTATACAAAGACATCCTAAATGTAGAACCATACTTCTGCAGTGGGGCAGAAAAGGGAAATGTTAGCTGTGTCCTACATGACAAATGAAATAAGAGTCTCCTCTGCTGAAGGAGAGAACATGATCAATCAATCAGAATAGAGCTGGATGGGAACTTGGAGGTCTTCTAGTCCAACTCCCTGCTCAAGCAGGAGACTCTATACAATTTGAGACAAGTGGCTGTCCAGTCTCTTCTTAAAAACCTCCAGTGATGAAGCACCCACAACTTCTGAAGGCAAGCTGTCCCACTGGTTAATTGTTCTCATTTAATTGTTAATTGTTCGTGATTAAAGCCAGACATGATTATTTTCAGCTATAATGCTTAATTCCCTATAATACATAATTTCTCTGAATGCAAAATATGAACAACTTCTATACTACTGTAAGTAAGTCTATTCTAGCAATGAAGCCGTTTAAGATGCAGTTATTACACCAGCCAATAGGTGGGGATGTTGCCAAAGGCGCTGTTCCCATCGTCTTTCTTTGTGCTCTGCCTGGAGAATACAATACTGTATCGCCACTGTCTGGGTTGATGGAATCACAGTCAAAGAGCTGCCCTTTCAACAAGCAGTGCCATGGATTAGCACGCCAAGAAAAATCCGAGTTGCTGCTGCTCCATTATCTAACATCTATCTATGAGTTGCTAAGGAAACCACTGAGCTGGATTGAAAGGAAGCTGGTCTTAGCACTGCAGCCTTGTGACAGTAAAGTTATTCTAGGCTTTCCTTGGGACGTGGGACACAAGATCACAAAATCTCACTACCGATACCGTATTGTTCATGTGGGGTGGGAGGTGATCATTCTCTAGTTCCACAAAGGGGATCTTCTACAAATTGTTGCACTGCTTGCATTCAGGTTACTCCATGTACTTCCTGATTGCCAATCAGAGTTCTCAGAGGGCTATTACAGGGCTTCCCCTTAGCTCTCCCCCCCCCCGCCACCACCTTCCCATGTATTTATTTACATATTTTTACATACATCTGTGTTTCTCCATCAAGAAGGGTGACACTTCTAAGAGATGAAGTCTTGAAGAGATTCAAAGAGATTATTATCGTCTATTAGCTATCTAACAAAATGAAATTCAATGGTGAAAAAAGTAAGGTTCTACATTTAGGCAAGAAAAACAAAATGCACAGGTACAGTATATATGGTACCTTGCTCAATAGTGGTGACTGTGAGAGGGATCTTGGAGTCCTAGTGGACAACCATTTAAATATGAGCCAGCAGTGTGCAGCAGCTGCCAAAAAAGCCAACACAGTTCTAGGCTGCATAAACAGAGGGATAGAATCAAGATCATGTGAAGTGTTAATACCACTTTATAATGCCTTGGTAAGGCCACACTTGGAATACTGCGTCCAATTTTTGTCGCCACGATGTAAAAAAGATGTTGAGACTCTAGAAAGAGTGCAGAGAAGTGCAACAAAGATGGTTAGGGGACTCGAGGATAAAACATATAAAGAACGGTTGCTGGAACTGGATATGTCTAGTCTTATGAAAAGAAGGACCAGGGGTGACATGATAGCAGTGTTCCAACATCTCATGGGCTGCCACAGAGAAGAGGGAGTCAATCAAGCTATTCTTTTAGCAACATAAGTCAATGAGCAACATAAGTCAATGAGAGTAGCAACATAAAATTTCTGCTTAGTTCTAAGCTGCCTCTCTCCTTGATTAGTTTCCACCCATTGCTTCTTGTTCTACTCTTAGCAACATAAGTCAATGAGAGTCAATCAAGCTATTCATTTAGCAACATTGACTTATGTTGCTGAGAGTAGAACAAGAAGCAATGGGTGGAAACTAATCAAGGAGAGAGGCAGCATGGGCTGCCACAGAGAAGAGGGAGTCAATCAAGCTATTCTTTTAGCAACATAAGTCAATGAGCAACATAAGTCAATGAGAGTAGCAACATAAAATTTCTGCTTAGTTCTAAGCTGCCTCTCTCCTTGATTAGTTTCCACCCATTGCTTCTTGTTCTACTCTTAGCAACATAAGTCAATGAGAGTCAATCAAGCTATTCATTTAGCAACATTGACTTATGTTGCTGAGAGTAGAACAAGAAGCAATGGGTGGAAACTAATCAAGGAGAGAGGCAGCTTAGAACTAAGCAGAAATTTCCTGACAGTTAGAACAATTAATCAGTGGAACAACTTGCCTCCAGAAGTTGTAAATGCTCCAACACTGGAAGTTTTTAAGAAGAGATTAGATAACCATTTGTCTGAAGTGGTGTAGGGTTTCCTGCCTAAGCAGGGGGTTGGACTAGAAGACCTCCAAGGTCCCTTCCAACTCTGTTATTCTAAAAATAGATGAATCAATCAAATTGTTTCCAGAAGGGAAATGAGAAGCTGGACCGAAGGTCATGTGACATATGGAATTTCTTCAAGTAAAGAGCTCTTACTAGAGGGAGTAAAGGATAGGGGTACAAGGCCATAGGATGAGAACAAATTCCTGTTAACTAGCTTCATGTATCAGGTGAAAAGCATGAACTCTATGGAAATAGACAATTTCACTATTATTTATTAGAGGGTATTTATCATGGCCAGGTGGGAAGGGTAGTACAGTAGCAGGTGATAGCATAGTCATCCTGTGCTAAGATTCCTTTTTTTAATTAAAACTAAAAAAAATTCAGATGTAATTATTTCCTTTAAATCCAGGAGTGCATAAGAGAAATAACTCTTCTTTCCTTCATTTTCTACACTAATGCTTTCCCTATAATGAAAATCTCAAGTTGTCCCAGCCCTGCATGCCATAATGCTAGGAACTGGGACCATCTAATGAAGCGAAATGAAGGGAAATTCAGCTAATATAGTCTCTGTTCTACAGTTCCTAGTCATGTTGTAAGATTCATTGCCGAAAGGTATAATGATGGCTACCCAATTATGAAGATTTTACTGTAAATAAGGATTGGACAGTTTCAGGGGCAAGGCTATCCTGCTAGTACAGGTAGTCCTCGAGTTACGACCACAATTGAGCCCAAAATGTATGTTACCAAATGAAACATTTGTTAAGTGAGTTTGTCCCATTGTACGACTTTTCTTGGCATAGTTATTAAGTGAATCATTGCATTTAAGTTAGTAACATCGTTGTAAAGTGAATCTGGCTTCTCCATGGACTTTGCTTGTCAGAAGGTTGAAAAGTTGATCACATGACCTCAGGACACAGCGACGGTCATAAATATGAACCAGTTGCCAACCATCGGAATTTTGATCATGTGACCAAGGGGATGCTGCAACGGTTGCAAGTGTGAAAAATGGTCATAGGTCATTTTTTTTGATGCCGTTGTAACTTTAAATAGTCACTAAATGAACTGTTGTAAATCGAGGCCTACCTGTAGTCTTTATGGATAAAGCCTGCCCCCAGTTTCAAATTCACTGAGCCTTTCCACACAGGTGAGTTTGTGATAGGTATGTACTTTCTTAGCCCCATTTGACCCCATCCGCCTAAGGCAGTCTTTAAGTCTAAGTCATCCCTGACCTGTGATTAAAGCCTCTTTTGCTTTTCTTCCTGCTCATGAAACAAGCAATCTAACTATGGCATTTTTCTCCTTTCCTGGAGGGTGTGTCTTCTGTTGTGATCCAGTGGATTAGTGTTTTCCTGACCTTCGAATTTTAGCTACAACTTTGCTACTCCTTGGCCCTATCTTTTACAAAATGGATTTTGTAAGAGCCGAGGTGGCGCAGTAGTTAGAGTGCAGTACTGCAGGCTACTTCAGCTGACTGCTAGCTGCAGTTCGGCAGTTCAAATCTCACCGGCTCAAGGTTGACTCAGCCTTCCATCCTTCCGAGGTGGGTAAAATGAGGACCCAGATTGTTGGGGGCAATATGCTGACTCTGTGAACCGCTTAGAGAGGGCTGTAAAGCACTGTAAAGCAGTATATAAGTCTAAGTGCTATTTGCTATGTCAATGATCTTCTTTCTCTTCCCTCCCCTCCTTTTCCAGATGTTTTAAAGATCAATCATAAAATGTCAAGGCAGATATAAAGAGAGAGTGGAAATGGGGAGGCAAAACTGCCAGCAGTAGTGTTACTGCTTCTCTTGTCTTGCTCAGCTCCAAGAGGTGACCAAAAGGTAGAGAGGCTGGGAGTTTCATGACTTTATAGTTTTGAACTGAATTTTGATCTGAACTTGATCTTGAATCTCCACAGAGACCACTCTGAAGAACACAGATCCCAATACCAATTGTGTGTATGTGCATCTTTGAGTTAGTTTTGACTTTTATAATTGCCTGGACGGGTTCCTGAATTATTCTTTGCAAGACTTCAAAATTGGTTTGACATTGCCTTCTTCCTAGGGTTGAGAGAAAGTTACTGGCCCATGTCAGCCAGCTGACTGTGCCTAAAACAAGATTAGAACTCATGGTCTTCCAATGTCTAGGATTCTACCCCAAATATTTGTTTTATAATCTCCTTCAGAAGAAGCTGGATATAGTTTGAAAACATTCCTGCACAAAAAAAAGTTGGTATGCTCTGAAAAGCAACTCTTTCAGAACTTGAATGGCAGGATGCTACGATGTGCTTTGAGTGGCAGGATACTATGGTTATGAGAATTGGGAAAAGAAGGGGAAACTGGACAAGATGGGCTTTTGATCTGATCTTATGTTCTAATTATGACAGATCAATCAATGAATCAATAACAGATCAATGAGGACTGAGAGAATCAAGAATGTTTCTACACAAACTAATTGAAATATGGTACCATATAGGTGTTCCACAGTTGGTTGCTTGTGTGCCATCTAGTCACAGAACGAGCTGCTCATTAGTGAAGAATCTTTCTCTTTTCCCTGAATATCCAAGGATTTCAAGGATTTGTAACTTCTACAGTTACTGGCATCCCAAGGGTTCCCTTCAGGCCATCTTCTCCAAAGGGATTACAGATTCAATTCATCTGGAGGGAACTAGGCTGCCTTAACATTTTAATGTAAATGTTTAAAATTTGTGGAGCCTTTCAGATCCATTTGGTAGTGGAGTGCAACTTAATTTGTAATGCAATTTTCCTACTAGTGGTAAGCACATGAGATTATTAAATATTAATTATTTAATTCTTCCATAGTCTCTTTGTTCATGTAGATGGGTACTTTCTTCTTTCTTCTGCTTGGGCTTTATTTTTTCAGAGAGAAAAAAATAGTATTTATTTATTCTTTCATTCATCCATCCATCCATTCAGAGAAGTTGCAACTATGCAATCTTTCAGAATTAAGGGATCTGGAACAACTACCATTGCCAGATTTCATGACCCTATGTGGGGTTGTGTAACATCTCCACTCAAAAGTTAATCTAGGTTTGAAGCATTACACTTTTTTTTTCTTAGTGTCGGCACTTCTCCAGCTGTGTCTTCAACTCTACTGAAGTTGAAGACACAGGACTACTGGAATTACAGGTACTGAAACACATTTGGAAATCACCAGGTTGACTAGTTAAAAGAAATTACCCCATGCAAATGGAAAGACAACATGGTAACTGCTGCATGGTCCCATCCTGAAACCATTTCTATTCTCCTGGGACAGGGGGTATTATAGAGGAGTAATTCAACTGTAATATGCCCCTAAATTACTACACTGTAGTGTGTTGTGCAGGCTCATTCCATTGCAGGTGGAGATCAAGCCCATGAGCCTGAAGACAAAATCAATAGATGGCAGGTCAAGTGATAGACAACTATCCCTATATATTTTAAATTGCATTGCTTGATCATTGCAGTTGTGTGTATTTACTGCAGCAGGTTTTTTATGAAGAGTGGGAGCAAACTTTAAGACTAGGTATACTTAAGAAGTTGGTTACCCCAGCACCATTACTGAAAAATATTATCACCTGCAATGGACATAATACAATGTATCTTGCAATACATAATACATATGTATCTTATGTATATGTATTGTATTACATATGTATCTTACATATGTAATACAATACATATGTATCTTCCATAATTCATTCAAATTTAATTTAGCTCCCAATTTAAAAAGTGGTAACAGCGCCTAATTTCATTTTTCTTTTCTGTTCCATCATGTCCGATTCTTGGAGACTGCCTGGACAAGTCCCTGCAGTTTTCTTGGTAAGGCTTTTCAGAAGTGGTTTGCCATTGCCTCCTTCCTAGAGCTTAGGGAAAGTGGCTGGCCTAAGATCAACCAACTGGCTTCAGGAGCAAAGTCTCCAAGTTTCTAGCCTGATGCCTTAACCACTACACCAAACTGGCTCACAGTATTGAATTACAGATAGGCATTCAAGACTTTTTGGGTAGAGCTGAAAGAAAACTTGGTCATCAGATCCAAGCTAATGGCTGCAGCAGAAGCCTACCCATCGCCTTCTGAACCGGCTGCTCCATTCTTTCCTGTGCTCATTTGATTTGTGTCTCCCAATGGCGGGATTGGAGCAATGCTACATTGGAGACCTTAAGGCCATTGGGAAAGATGAGAGCTCCTTACTGGTTATTTGTAGAGCTGAGACTCAACCTTAGAATGTACATTAGAGCAAGGGTCTCCAACCTTGGCAACTTTAAGACTTGTGGACTTCAACTCCCAGAGTTCCTCAGCCAGCTTTGCTGGGAGTTGAAGTCCACAAGTCTTAAAGTTGCCAAGGTTGGAGACTCCTGCATTAGAGGGTCTCTATTGTTATAGTACACGCACAACCCCTTTCTATCCTTCTGAAAATTTATGAGGTCAATCAGAGGATTGGAGAGAGAGGCAGAATAGGTAGGTAATATGTGTTTGCTTCCGTAGCCTCCGCATCTCTTCTCTTTGCCCTTCAGTGTCTTTTCCCTTTCAAATCTTAACCGAGGCGAAATTGGGCATTGAACTGTGTCCCTCCTCCGCCCTATCTCGCTCTCGGCCTGCACTGCAGGCTTAAAAGGGGGATCGGGACAAAACTGCCTATCCTTTGCCCGACCCAGCCCAGCTTGGGAACAGCGCAGGCCGTCAATCTCGTGCCTTTTGTCCCGACTCCCCGATTCTGTAAATGCCGCTTCTCAGCCCCTTCCCGGCTGTTCCTTTCCCGGCCCTGTAGCCACAATGGACTTCTCTGAGCAGTTCGCCAGCGCCTTGCCCCCCCCCCTCTTCTTGCCCGGGACAAGGGAATGACAGTGGACCGCTGCCGAAGCGGCTGGAATGAGAAACCTTTGACTCCGGAGACTTGGCATCCGCCCCACCAGCAGCAGAGCGACAAAGCACATCCCCAGTTGGTTAAGCGAAGTAGTTGCTGCGGGCGTTGGCTCAGCGGCTTCGGGTAGGACTCGGCCACCGCTCGCCAAAGCCGGCGGGCTTCTACGGCGCCGCTTTAATGAGGGTTCCTCCCCTTCAGTCACCTTTCTCGGTGTTAATGCAAGATTACTCTGGTTTAAGGCTAGCTAACACGGAAAGGGGGACTGGGGTGGGGGTGTGTGTGTCATGCAGGTGAATTCACACCACCACCCCCCCCAGGAAAGTGCTAGGCCGAGCCTCGTGGACTAAACCCGCCTCTCGTTGATGAGGCTCCAAGCAGGACACCTACCCTAGCGAAGCGGAAAGGATGGAGCGGGGGAGAGACGCTGGTTGCTTTCGCCAACAGGGCGCACCGTGAAAGGGTTGTGGGACTACAATTCCCACCGAGAGAGACTCACGGCGTTGTAGGGGTCAAATACATCGGGGGGGGCGGACGGGCGGACCCGCGTTGTCGACAGGGTAGTCACCGGGGGAGGGGGGGGCTAAGCCTGCGCAAGGGACAAGGCTGGCACCGGCTTATTCGCTCTGCCTGGGGTGGAAGCGGGCCAGGCCTGCCCTGCCCCGCATTTGCGCCTCCTCCATCCTTCCGCGCCATAGTAAGGGCAGATCTCGATATTGCACCTGATTTATTCTTGGATCCTTAAACACCTCGCAGTGTGGCTACATCTCGATACATTTAATACACTGATAGCGGGAGGGGAGGCGGGGGGAGGCGGCCTTGGCTTTCTATAAGCGAAGCTGCTTTGGGCAGCGCCTGGCCTCTGTTTCCCCACTCCCGGCTTGCCCCTGCCCCGTCCAAAAGCTTCGGGGCCCTTGTGGAGACCGGTGCGGGGTGGGTTAGGCCTAGGGGAGTCCAACTAGAGAATCTGTTCTTGTCGATCGCGGCGATCCAGGTTAGCTCCGCGAGCGGACGAAGTGCTAGAGCCCAGCCGCAGACAAAGGTCCCCCTTCCGCTTCGAGCGTCGCTCGCTTTCTCCCCAAAGGGTCCCAGCGCGGCCCCCGAGTGGCTGCGGAGGAGCAGCGACCTTCGGGCCCGCGGTGTCCCAGGAGCGGCGCCGCCTACCAGGCCCGGATGCCCTGAGTGCAGGAAGAGCCGGCGGCCCCCTGGTGCAAGGGCTGAGCGCCGCTGGGGAAGCCGCCCGTGTTGACGTAGGGCCCCGGCGACGGCTGCACCGAGGGGCCCATGCTGTTGCCCGCGGGGTAGCTGCAGCTGTAGCCGGCGCCGTAGGCTGCGCCGGTGGACCCGCCGTAGGCGTAATTAGGGAAGCCGTTGTACGCGTAGGAGGCAGCGGGAGCGTTGTAGGCCGCGCTGTAGGCCTGCGAGCCCCCCAGGCATGGCTTGCCGTCCCTCACCA
>QLTV01001469.1:176568-196449 GCA_003457575.1 Thermophis baileyi
TTGGTTTCAAAAGAACTTTTGGACTTTTTTTTTTTTTTCAATTAGGCAAAAATAAAAATGGAGCTGAGTGGCATTTTGACTTGATGCAACAAGTGCAACACGACCAAACACTTTTGAATAAGGAGCCCAACCAGGTTAGCAATGTTGGGTCTCCAACTGCACACAACTCTAGGACTTGGAAATGAGAGAGAGAGCAGCCCTTGGAGGCCCCGGAGCTGCCTGCCGTTTTCCTTGCCCAGAGTTTGGAGTCGAACTGAGCCGAGATCAATTACTGTCTCCTCGTCATTAAAAGGGACTGGTTGTCGGAAAGAACTGGGAGCTGGAAGGAGGACCTTTGCCCACTAGATAAGAGAAGGGCAATTCCAGTATATCCCCCTCCTGCAAATCCAACAGCACTCTTCTCTTCCCCATCACCACGTCCAGGCCTGGCAGGCCCGTTCTAAACAGATCAGGAGTAAACTCTTTCCCGCACTCCTGAGCAAAGCCTGGCGGCCAGATTCTCCCCCCTTTGGGTGCTCTTCCGTGAGGGCCTGGGAGAGCCTAAAGCTGCCTCTAAATCTGACCTCCTATGTCCAAGCTAAGGAGGGCTTGGCCTGGGCTCTGTGATTCATCTCCCCACTCTTTGTGAAGAGCTGGGTGGGCCTGGGGGAGAGTAGAAATTGCTTTTCTGCTTAGCTTACAGCCCAGTTTTCTAGCAAGTGACTATAATAGGGCTGACTCTCCAGATGAAGGCTACGGGGTTGCATCCCCTGCGCAAAGTTAACCTGTGACCGGTTCAAATAAACCAATCTTATTTCATAATTAAAACTCATCCCCCTCCCCACACGAGCCTTTTAGGGACACAGCCCGATGCGTGTGGTCTCAGTATTTCGACAATGGGGATCATAACCTAGAGTGCTTCGACAGCACTCGGCCTTTCCCAGCGACACGCAAGACAATTGACCACGTCCCCACCATCCCAAACAGACCCTGCAAGGCGGGGTGGTGGTGGTGGTATTAAAGCCGAGACCACCTGAAGGACCCATAAAAAGGGGTTTAGAGCGGGCTGAAGCGAACACGCAGAGCGAGAAGAAACACCTCGGAAAAAAGCGTGCTGGGAAGATGCGTCCCGCGCTCAGCATCCCGGTCTGCTCCGGGTGACAAAGAAATGTTTCGGACGCTCCAGAGGAGGGCAGGGCAACACGGATGATACCGGCTCCGGGCCACTCCCGAGAAGGTCTCCTGAAGGGGCTTGGCCGGAGCCCTGCGCGGGGTTTAGGCGGGGTCTGCTACTGGCCCCAAAGCCTCCCAGGGTCGGGGGCCCCAGCGCTCCTGTACTCACCGGTTCCCGAGTCCCGCGCCGGCTCTGTCTCCTCTGCCAGGGCTTTGGGCTCGCAGGTGCTCCGCAGCACCGCCTGCACGTAGCTGCCCGGGGAGAACCCCCCGTCCGCTTGGCTCTTTGTCGAGGCCATGGGGGTCAAGAAGGGCCGCTGCTCCTCGCTCTCTTCGTCCTCCTCTCCGTCTGAGAAGCGGCAGCTCAGCAGGCAGGAGGCAACGGCGGCGGCGGGGGCGAAAGGCGGTTCGAGGGGGCCCCCGAGACGCTGCTGCTGCCGCTGCTGCTGCTCCAGTTTCAGGATGTCCTTGACGGAGAAGGGGGTGGAAGTGGCAGGGCTGGGGAGCATCCTGGGCAGGGAGGTGGGAGAGAGGGAGACGGCCAGCCCGGCTGGGGCAGAAGGGCCGCGCCCGGGAGCGAAGCCAGGCGAAGTGGCGTCCATGCGAACGCGGCGCCGCCTCTGCCTGTCCCCGCCTCGGCGAGGACCAGCAGCCCGCTCTGGACTCGGAGCCGCCTCTTCGGCCGAGCGGGGCACGTCACGGCGAGGAGGGGCCGGGCCGGGCCGGGCCGGGCCCCCATTGGAAGGCGGGGAGCGGGAGCGGGAGCGGGAGCCGGCCCTCCGAGGAAACCTGCCCAAGGGTGAACTGGCAGCGTGGAAGAGCCGGGCCGCCAAGGCTTCGGGTCAGAGGTGACCCGGCGGGCGCCTTGAGCCTCGTGCTCGGCCGCGGGAAGCTTGGCACCACCAAGACCGCCGCCCGGGCACGGTTCACGGGGAGCGGCCAGAGCCGGCTGAAACGAAGGAGTCCTGTTGGCTCCATCAGGCCCAGCCGCCCCGCTTCTTGACCGGCCGTGCCGCCGCTCCCTGCCCGCCCCGAGGGTCGAGTCCGGAGATCTCCTTGGAATCGCTTGGCTTGGCTTTCCCCAGAAGCCTCGAAGGGACGCGCGGAAGGAAAGGACGGGCAGGGGCGCCAGCAGCCCTGTTCCCCTACCCGGCTGGGTAAGCGGGAGCTGCCTTGGAGGGTGGTCAGACTGCTGCGGAAGCGGGCGGAGGATGGGCAACCCGGGCCCGTTGAGAGCCATTAAGGCTTATTCCGGGAAGAGGAAAGGAAGTTTCCCCGAGGAAGGAGGCCATCGGCTCTTTGTCACCTGTGACACGGCTCGCCTTCCTCGTCACTTAAAGCAATGCCCTAAAGAGAATAATGGCACATCGTACTCGTCATCCCAAGGACGGTTACGGTAGCTGGCAGCACTATCAATATATGCAGGGTTGTTAAATGTTGTGGGTTGCCTCGCTGGACTTTTTTTTTTGTTTTTTTTAAAGATGAGAAGGTCACTGCAGAGGTGGCTTTTCACCCTGATCAAATGAATCTCCTCGTTCGAAAGCAGGGTGCCTGCGGTTATGTGAATAAGACTAAAAAGGGATTGGCAAAGGATATGAGTTTTCTACTCTAGTTGTCTAGTCGATTATGGAACAGGAATACTATATTTTTTATTATTCCTAATAATAATCATATTATTTATAAAATCTATCTGTAGAAAAAAAAATAAGTCATCATAGCTGCTGTAATCCCGTGTTCCACAAATAGCTGTGATGATCAGAATTTATCCTGTTGTGTATGCAATATGAATAAAAAGCTCCAAATTTTCCTTTCCTTTCCTTTCCTTTCCTTTCCTTTCCTTTCCTTTCCTTTCCTTTCCTTTCCTTTCCTTTCCTTTCTTTTCCTTTCCTTTCCTTTCCTTTCCTTTCCTTTCCTTTCCTTTCCTTTCCTTTCGCACAGATGGCTGAGGAAGGGCGAGTCTGAGAGAGATGGGAGGAAAGTATCCCAAGTACAGTGGACAGTTCTGAAAGTCACCTTAGTCATTTTCAAGTTAACTTATTAGAATGATTTAGTGTGGCTGTTCAGTGACGTCACTACCGATGAAATTCGTGCGAAGTTTCGTGCGAAGTTTCTTAATTCCCCTCTTGTTGGCTCCGCTGTTCTCTCCTGGGAATTGTTGCAGTTGCAGAATTCAGGCGCAGAGGGAAGGGAAGGAATGGGAGGCTTTACAGCCTGGTCCGGTGAGTGCTGGGTAGCGAAAATTCTTCCCAGGCTCTGTTTCTTAACTCCCCCCCTCCCAGCTCG
The DNA here is from genome assembly GCA_003457575.1 of Thermophis baileyi. Classification (NCBI taxonomy): domain Eukaryota; kingdom Metazoa; phylum Chordata; class Lepidosauria; order Squamata; family Dipsadidae; genus Thermophis; species Thermophis baileyi. Next base: position 180,004 of record QLTV01001469.1, read on the forward strand.
ACCAGCTGGCGGCTAGCCCCTTTTTCCGCTGCCAAGACTTTTCTTTTCTTTTCTTTTCTTTTCTTTTTTTCTTTTCTTTTTTTCTTTTCTTTTCTTTTCTTTTCTTTCTTTTCTTCTTTTTCTTTCTTTTTCTCTTCTTTTTTCTTTCTTTCCTTCCTTCCTTCCTTCCTTCCTTCCTTCCTTCCTTCTTCTTTCCTTCACCTTCTCTTCCTTTTCCTACCCTTCTCTGGGGTGGGGGCAAGGTAGAAAATCCAAAGCAAAAATAAAAACCCACAAGGTTCCAGTACCAGCTCTCTGCAAATAAACGTTGAAGCAGGGTTATACCTCAGAATCGCATTGTCAATTTATTTGAGGCAACAGTCTCCTAGGTCCCCAAAGAGGCTACCCAACTTGTGCGAGGTTGACTTGTAGGAGGGCCTTGGTATCGACGACTTCCTGTACTTTATTTTGCGGTAGCCATTACTTAAAATGGAGCCACAGAGTTTAATAGGTTTGATTTCCCCTTGAAATTAACGGTGCTGAGATTTTAAACAAAATGTACTTTTATAATTAGATAGCGGAGTGGGGGGGGGGTGCTCAGTAGGGAAAAGGACGAGGAAGGGTCTGTTTCCCGTCCCCGACGGGGTAAGTGACTTCCATTCGATAGGAAATGGATGTAACTGCTCATCATTGATGTTCACGACGATTCTTCTGCCGCGCCGGTTATAGCACCTTCTTGGGACTCTGGGCGATATAAAGGTGACGTTTGGCAGCACTTCCACTTTGTCAGCAATAATGTCGGTAATTTCACTGAGCAAATGGACAACAGAAGACTCTTCTGCTAATCTAAGGGGGTTAAAAATAAACAGGGGAGCCAAGAGGCATGGAAGGTGCGACGAGGGCTCCAGAAGAAAAACTAAAGCGGGTCCCCACGGCCTGGCCACGAAACCATGTCATGCAAACTCGCTAGGCTTAAGGGCTGCAGACGTCCCGGACACCCATTGCGGATTTTTACACTGTTTGTTGCTTTCTCTTTGCGATCAGGAATAGAAGTAGTCCCATATCGGAGTGGCTCGGAAAGTCACTGAGATCCTGCAACACGGCGCACTTATCCGTCTCCATTAAAGCCGGGCGGGGCCTGCTTGTCAATATTTTTGCTCTTGTAAATGATTTTGATGGGGAAACGGATATAGGGCCTGGCGATCTGCTCCCGAAGCCCAGAGCCTTAGCGCCTTTTCGGAGGGAGATTGTCCCATCTGCACGAGAGCAACTTTGGAGAGAAGTATTTCCTGCCGACTTTGCTTCGGGGAGCAATCCGAAGCACAGCTCAAGCGCCGCAAACAACAGGGAGATTTCCTTTTCAGTAAACACCTATGGGATCTGGCTGAAAATCTGTTACAGTTGAGAGACCAAAGCCTATTGAAAAAGATTTACGGAGAAATTAGCTTGCTACGGAAAAAAAATATAAAAAGGGGGTTTCTGCTGCTTTGGAATGAAGCTCTTTTAGTCGCTACCTTTAGTGGGTAGGTGCCAGTTTAGGAATCTGGAAGCAACGCTGGTTTGTGCGAGGTTTTACTTTATTTTTAAACGAACGGAAGACAACCCTAGAACGTGCATATCTCTCTCTCTCTCCCTCTCTCTCTGTCTGTCTGTCTCTCTCTCTCTCTCACACACACACACACACACACACGCACACACACAGAGAGATAAACTGAGCAGCCTGGAAATGGACTCTAATTGAGGAAGCACCGCAAAGCCAAAAATTTAGGACAAGCAGAAAAAGACTCAGCACCAGCAATCTGTAAAAAGGCGCGACCAGCTCGGGCCCCAGCAGCTGATCCGGCATTGGCAGGACGACGTAGCTGTATACAAGGTCGAAGCCGGCAACTTTGGGAAGGTATGATCGCCGTATAGGAAACGCAGCAGTCGCTAAGCGGAACCTGCATCTGTCCGTAACTTTAGGCCAGTTTTCGGAGTTGCAGCCTCTCAGTTGTCTCACTTGTAGCTCTACGGAAATGTCCCACCATCGGGAGAAACAGACGATTCTCCGAGAGCGGAGCTGGCGGGAATCGGCTACCTCGTAGTCCTGAAAGCTAAAAAATACCAAGTTGGGATTTTTCGCTGGGCCGCCACGAAATGCAATTCTCTGGAGACACCACAACGTGGATTTTTCTTGATTAGAGATTTCACCAATCGGCGGCTGGATACACCGCCCTGACCGCGTTCACCCTCCCGAAACCAAAGCATTACAAGTGTTTCTAGAAAGGAAAGCCTGGAACGGTTAACAAGCCGAGCCAGTTGTGGGATCTACCGGTAGTCCGCGAGAGGGTTGATGCAACCACGCATATTGCATCAAGCTGTGTATCTCTGAGGTGGAAGGAGATTTAGAAGAGATTCATGAGACAACTGCACGAAAAGGTCGCAGCAATCGCGGGCTACGTGAGGCCCGATCCTTCACTTTTCCCGCTCCTCCAGTTGCGTAGACTCTGGACAAAACTGCGGTGCATTAAGTCCCCTTCTCTCCAAAACCTGCCTTGAGCCTCCGGCAATGGAGCAACTGCGAAGCTACTTCCAGCCTCCTAGCTCCAGCAGAAGATAGTCTTTCAGGCAGAAACTCCTCCCTCCCTCCCTTCCTTCCTTCCTTCCTTCCTTCCTTTCTTCCTTCCTTTCTTTCTTTCTTTCTTTCTTTCTTTCTTTCTTTCTTTCTTTCTTTCTTTCTTTCTTTCTTTCTTTCTTTCTTTCTTTCTTTCTTATCACCTCTCCCAGGGTTCTTCTCTAGCTGCTTTGTCTTAGACTTCTGTTATTTCAAATAAAGTAAGACAAACGGAAAACGTCCAAATACCTCCGAGGCGTCTGAAGACTTTTCTCCCCCTCCAGAAACCGAAAAGCTGCGCTTTCTGGTATTTCTAATCTTTAAATTACCAGAAAACTGATGTAAATCTCACCTGAATCGAGGAAGTTATCCTTGGTAAGCCTCTTTTCTTCCATCTTCAACTTTAGGGCTGCAAAATGGGGTTGTTAACCTTGGTCTTTTAGTAAGAAATGCCAGAAAACAGCGTTTGAAATAAGTTGAACGTTGCTTGCAATCCTATCCTCATTTAGGATTGCACGCTTTGAAAAACGGTTTGCTGTTTATTATCGCAATTATTTTTCAACTGAGATTGAAATCTTTCTGCCCAAGCTGCTCTTTCACGGCCAACCCAAGAACCTCTGTCTACTTTGCCCACCTTGATCGAAACCACCTTTACCTGAAGAAAGTTTGAAACAAAGGAAGGTTGACCTAGGTGCAAAACGGAGGTCCTCGTACGTTACTCCCAGAAAGGTTCGCCTACGAAAGCAGCTTTAGGATTTAAAAAAAGAGAGAAGGGGGGGGGGAGGACGGACATACTTGGTACCTATGAACCATTTGGGGAGCCGGAGGAACATTGCACGTGCGCTTTCTGGATAGGAGAAAAAGATACAGAAACATCCTTTAACATCGAAGTGAAAAAGAGGCTCGTTTAGCCGCCCGGCCGAGCGGAGGACGAATCCCTTCTTCCCATTGATCGGAATGGCTCTCAAATACACCCGAAAAGGACCCGCTTCCAAGCCCCGCAGCAAAGAGAAGCTCTCGAGGTGGAGTCACAAAACTTTCAAGGCTACAGCCTGGAGTTCGCTTCGCGGGCGTCCGGCTGAAGCTGGTCTCTCTCCGAGCGTCCATTCCCTCACCTCGCCTTTTCTATCCTCCCTGCGCTCCGGAGAGCGAAACCTGCTGCTGCCGTTAATGGTTATTGCCTCGCAGGGCCCATTAGCCTCCTTTGTTGTCCATCCGCCCTCTCGGGGTTTAGCGCTGCCTTGTTGTCGCAGCCGCCCCGCGCAATGTTTAGACAAGGGATTAAGGTAATGGATGGAGCCGGAGCCCTTCGGGACGAGGGGGATGGGAATCGGAGAGCGACCGGAGCAGGAAGCCCCTTCCTTCTCCGAGGAAGGAACCCTCCTTAGGGCCTCTAATAGCTCCATGAGCCCGTGGGCCCAGGTGAGGCCCCGCAGCCTCCAGGTCTGGCCGCTCAGGTCCCGAACAGACCCAAGGAAGCACGGAAACGCCTCCGCCTTAGTCCAAGCTGGACCTCGGCGATCCGCCCAGGGAGGCCTTGGCCGGGCTCAGTCTTCGCGAAAGAAGTTCGAGAGGGGAGCCGATCCTCAGCCGAAAGGACTCGGGCAGGCCGATTTCCTCTCGCCTCCCTCATTTGGCTTCTCCAGGCTTCACCAAGGCTGAAGCGGTTGGGGGGGGCAGGGGAGGGGAGGGGAGGGGGTTCCCTCCAAGAAACATACCTTGAAACCCCGTCCTAAATCTCAGCGGGGGGGGGGGAACCAATTTAATTTTAGTCAATTGCTCTGTCAGTGAATTGAGTAAGCGAATTATTTCTATCTGCATAAAATTATTTCTTAAAAATGTAATCATTCTAAAGGGAAAAAATATGCTGAATAAATATTATTTTAAAGAAGGATTACCCCCTGTTTCCATGCAGGAATGAATATTTGAAAAACGGCCTAATTGCATTAGTGTGTGTGTGTGTGTGCGTGTGTGTGCGTGCGTGTGCGTGCGTATATATACACATACATACAAGTATGTTAGTTTTTTTCAAATTGTGGCAACTTCTGAAAGAAGTGTCTCCTGGATTTCTAATTCTAATCGTAATAAAATCCCCTTTGCTAGAGAGAAATTCCCTGAGAATTTCGGCTCCAGCACGAATCCGAAAGCTGGAAACCTCTTGTCCCGGTGACCGACCCAGATTGGATCCTGTAAATTAGCGATGGTTCCCCGCCTCTCTACAGCCAGTTATTGGCGGGAATCGGGACTTCGTCAGTGCCTGAAGGAGCGGAGAAATTACTTGCAGAGCTTTCTCCGCTCTAGATTCATTCGGAGGAATTCTTTTGAGAAGTTCGCAGTGCGCTTGCGCGGTAATAGCTTTCGCTAATGGCGCGCTGGCCGTGAAATGGAATGGAAAGGGCGGGGGAGGGTCGGGCCAAACGACTCAACTGCTCAGTCAGCGGTTGTGTCCGCTTCGGCTGCTGGTTCAACCCTTACGTCCTCAAGTCCTCAACTTCTACGTCCAAAGATCTGGGTATCCGACACAGTCGGAGACACCTGCAGGAATGGTTTGTCATTAAGTCCACAACTTTTCTTGAATTACCGTTGTGTTTTGCTGGTTACAACCTAAACATCAAAATGAATGAAAACACAACGCTGGTTATGACCCGAACAAAATTAATCATTTTTAGTTGTCGATGTCTATGGAGAGCCGCAGTCATTTATTTTTGTCCAGATCGTGGTTGTCTCAAAGGTGCTTTTTTTTTTTTTTTTTTTTTTTTTTTTTTATTTCTTTTTTTTTTTTTTTTTTTTTTTCATTTTTTATTTCTCCTTGATTTCAAAGCGGACCTCAAGGCGACGTCGAGATGCCTCCCATTGGACTCAATACGATCCCACTTGAGACGAAGCTTACTCGGGAAAAGAGACGCCCAAATGACCACCAGGGTTTTCTCTTCCTTGGCCTGCAGTTTCTGCACGCGTGTGCATATTGTGACGAGGCGCACGAATAGGCAGAAGGGGAAAGGCAGCGTTGTTAAGAAAACCCGGGCGGTAGCTGTCTGCTATTGCCGGGACCCTCCCCCTTCTGATTTTGCCCTCCCGAGCTGGATCGGTCCAGTGGGTCGCCCGAGATCACCATTCGGTTTGCCTTCGGCTTGCTGGAGCCTCTCTTGTCCTTGAGCCACTTCCTCGCAACGAGCTTTCGTATCTCTGGACCCCTCTTGCCTTAAATCAGGGTCCCCCAACTGGTGCCCTCCAGATGCGCTAGGCCAGGGTCAGTTTCCATTTCTGATATCTTGGCCCGAAATTCTCTGGCTCTGGAGGAAGGAGGCACCCAGAGTCCCTTGGGAGTTGGGCGGCATACAAATTTAATTAATAATAATAATAATAATAATAATAATAATAATAATAATAATAATAAATAAGGCAGACTTTGTGGGTCCCCTCCTTCCAAGCGCTGCGAAATAACTGAAACTCCCTCGGCCCTCGAAGCCTCCTCGCCCGCGTAGAGTTGGGTGGTGCCCTCGATTCAAGGGCCAAGGCAACCAGGCACAAGGGAGGAGGTTCCCCCCAACTAAGCGCAGGCTGGAGCCATCCTTTGACTCTCACGGGCTATTTACAGAATCGACTCTTGGCCGGTGGTCCCCAGAAGCTAAAGAGGGGGGGGCGGCGGACACCTTGCCCTTCTTAGGCCCCTCTCTTTTCGCTCTTTTCGTGGTAAGCGAAGGTTTTCGCCAGATCGGGCCGCGCCCCTTACAAGGCAGTGGGGTGCAGGGGGCGCCGGAGTTCGAGTGCTCTGTTTCTCCCCCCCCCCTTCCCAGCTCCAAATCCCTTCCCGCTTTACTCCGTATTTATACAGCGCCTGCCCTTGTGTAAACTCAGCCCAGGCCGTGGTTATTCTCAGGCCGGGTCTGTTTGTCCTTGGCTGTCAGCATCGCCCGATGAGAAACTGCTCTTCCCGGCGAACCGGCCGCGCTGATTTATGTGGGAATCCCTGCACCGAGGGAATGCGGAGCTGCCGGGCGGATGAGCCTACGGGAGGCTGCTGGGCAGGAGCAAAACCCGGGAAGGCTCCGGGCGGTCGGTCGGCGCCTACTGGTCTCCGGAGCTGCCTTCTCAGCCAAAGGGCGCCTTTTCACTTGGGTTGACAGGCTGAGCCTGGCCGGGTCTGTCCAAATGAGGAGGGGGCTCTCTTAGCTCTGGGAAGGGCTCCTGGGCGTTTCCACCCGGAAAGAGCTGGCACCCCGAACTATTTTGCTGATTCCTCTTTAAGTTCGTCCTTCACACCCAAGTTTATCTTTGGTCCCCGACTCAGAGCTCTCCATGTTTTTTGGTCTTCAAACCCCCTGCCCGTTTCCCAATCAGCATGAACCTTTGCTGTTTTGGGTTCTGGGTCTCTGGAGGGCACCAGGTCCGGAGAAAACTAGTGTAGAGCATTGTGGACTACTCATCCGAAGGGCTTCCTCTTCAAGAGGGTGAAGTGAGACGGATGATTTTTAAATCTTTAGGATTAGCATCAGTTACTTTATAAAAGATTGGAAATCTTTTTGCTGAAAATGGGGGGGGGGAATGAAATATGCTCTTTGGATCAGCTGATTAAAATGGGTCAGATATGGGAAGGGGGAAATCATGTAATGTAATTTTAAAGAGGGAGGAGAAATAATAAAGTAGTTTGTAAAGGACACCAGAAGTCACTTTTTAAAATATCCTTTTTTCTCTTTCTGTCTGTATTGTTCCTTGTACTTTTTTTCTTTTTTCTTTTTCTTAATTTTTCTTCACATATTTAATGGTTTTTTTACTCATATAAAAACACCTAATAAAATCATATATTAAAAAAGGATTAGCAGCAGTTACCACATGCCTAAATCTGCCTAGTGTTTCATTATCATCTTTGCTTAATTTTTGGATGAATTCCCTTTTCTGAGGGATTACACTCCAAGGAGCTGCCCCACAATGTGACTATTGAGAGAAACACAGCTGAGGGAGAAAGGTTATTCTCAGATAACAATTGCTATCCATGCAGCTTTTGAGCAGATTAATAAAATTAATAAATAAGGTGTTTATTTGTACAAGAAATGTTGTGCCTGTTTTGTGCTCACGATGATTAGGGCAAGCAATGCCCAATTAAAAGGCCTCCAGGTTTGTTCACCAAACAATCTGATTCATCTTATCTAGTCCCAACTGGGTAACATCAAGTAACTTAAAACTAAACCCATTGCTTTGTTGTTGCAGAGTTCAGTGGATCTTCTTCACAGAGGCTGACGGATGCATCTCCACCATGTTTTTTATTTATTATTAATCAAATTTATATGGCCACCCATCGCACCCAGAAAGTAATTCTGGGTGGCATACAAACGATCTAATAAAACAGTAAATAAATAAAAACACCATTAGTTAAAAATTTGCTGTGCATAATTAAGCATTAGATCTGATCTGATTAGTAAGAACTTAAGGTCAGATTCAAGGCCTTAAGTCTAGATTGCAAGACTTTGACTGGCAGAGAGTAAAACATTCTTCACAGCTAATACAATTAACAACTGAATTAAGGTAAGGACATAGGTTCTCAAGCAGTCCTTTGATAATGATCTGAATTCTTTCTTTCTTTCTTTCTTTCTTTCTTTCTTTCTTTCTTTCTTTCTTTCTTTCTTTCTTTCTTTCTTTATTTATTTATTTATTTATTTATTTATTTATTTATTTATTTCCCACATTTATTATCTGTACAAATAACTCAAGATGGTGAACATATCCAACACACCTTCCCCTTCTGTTTTCCCCACAACAACAGCCCTGTGAGGTGGGTTGGGATGAGAGAGAGTGACTGTCCCAAAGTCACCCAGCTTCCATGGCTAAGGCAGGACATGAACTCACTGTCTTTTGCTTTCTAGACTGGTGCCTTACCATTAGACCAAACTGGCTCTTAACTAGGCTAGACCAAACTGTCCCCACTGGGTGAATTCCCTACTTGAAGGAGGGACTGTCGATCCCAAAAGAACAGTATTCAAGATTCATCTGTGCTGTACTTGTATGTGTACCTATAACTTTCCTTTATTCTTCTGCAGTTGGTATCTGGCTACATTCAAATACAAACTTGCAATCTACACAGGTTGGGTCTGCCCAATTTCTTAAACTGCTTTTAATTTCTGGGGTGATTGTTGGATAAACTGTATGGGTGTTTATTCAGACGTAATCTTTATTGTGTTAGAAAAGATTTTACACATAGTAACAGTGCGTTGCGTTGTGATGTAAAGCTGATATAATACCATATGGAATCATTTGGAGCAATGAAACGGGCCATTCAGCTGTCAGAGAAGGCGACAATTCACATGCATATTTCATCCTATCCCAAGGGGTTATGGGCGGTAAACATATGCTGTCTTTACTACCAAATAGTGAGTGATAGACTGTTCAAAATCGCTATGCTTCCTAGATAAAATACATGTATGTATGTATGTATGTATGTATGTATGTATGTATGTATGTATGTGTACATATATTCATTGAAGTGGGATAATGCTTTCAGTATAAACAAATAACAGGAATTAACAAATAAGGGAATTATCCAAATCCCTTACCATACTCCAAACTGGGTTTTTTTTCAAGCAGAAACTATTTATGGGACCTGTAATATTTATTTGTGAACCTATATGGTGTAGTGGTTAAGGCACCAGGCTAGAAACCTGGAGCTCTAGTTCTGCCTTTGGCACAAAGCCACCTGGGTTATCTTAGGCCAGTCAATTTATCTCAGCCCTAGGAAGGTGCAATGGCAAACCACTTCTAAAAAATGTTGCCAAGAACACTGCAGGGACGTGTCCAGACAGTCTCTGAGAATCAAATATGATTGAACAGAAATACACACACACACACACACACACACACACACACACACAGTACATTTATATAAATATATGTATACATATACATATATACATATATTCAGTGCATATATTCATACTCCCTGTAATATCTCATTTCTACAAAATGCAAAAAGTAATAGAAAAAAAGGAACAAGAAAGAAAGAAGAATGGGATAATGAAAAATAGAGAGGAATGGTGGAAAGAAAACTTGTTTAAAAAAGAAAATCTACCAACTCTTCATTTGGAGTGTGAATAAAGGATTCTTCTAATCAGTCCTTCGGCAGCACAAAAGTTTTCATTGGCTAAGCGTAAATTTAAATTGTAGTAGCCAATTTGTAAGAAACATAATTCATCCCAGACTGAATCCAATTTAATTGTGCTGGCTGCAAAACTCCTTTAAATGTTTATTTTTAGGACTTTTTAAAGAGGTTTTAAGCAGTCAGCTCTTAATAATGGTTGCAGTAGTGTTAGGAACAATGGGTAGCTCTAATGTGTAAAAGCTATGCTCAGAATCAAATTGCAGGAGTGTGAAAAGGTCATATTGTCACTGAGTCAGAGCAGGGTAGGAAATGTCTCAACACAGAGACACTGCTGGCTGATTTTATATGGAATATTTCATGCCAGTTGTGTATCTAAGCTGCACAGAGCCATCAAGCTACAGGCTGTTAAAGGAGACAGTTAAACATTCCTCTTCTGAAGTAGTAGCACTCATAAATCAAATTTTAACAGCTTGTTAGATCACAGTTTTCCAGTGTCTGAGGCCCAACTCAACTTAGCATAGGGACTCAACTGCTGTTCATACTTAGTCATCTACGAGCTTCTTGCCTTTGCTATAGGGTTGCATTTGAAAGGCTTGTGGGATACAATGTGGGATAGCCCAAACCGTGAAACATTATGCCCCAGCCATTCTTGCAATGGTAAATTATGAATCACATGCACTTTTAATAGAGGCAAGTGAGAAAAATCAGAACTAGATAATGAGCATATTTACTGTACACTGATGCTACTGTCATTTTACTGATGGAGGAACTCTGTATCATGCTTGGCAGAAATTCCACAGTCGTATTTTTTTTGTTCCACCATGAAGAAGTTGCATTTGCATTTTTGAGAAGTCTTAGTAAGACAAGAAAGAATGTCATGGCCCATGTTATCATCACTTATATACAGGTGAACAGTTTAACTAACAATGTGATTAGCCATCTATTGGGCTGCCCATAAATTGATATACAGATGGCCAAATCATTGATGTGGGTCAGGATATAGTCATCAACATAATCTGGCATTTATTACAAGCAGCAGTACATTGACTCGTCTTTCCACATTGGTCTATATAAAGGCAAAACACTCAATGGTTTTTTTGACAAGCAGGCTAGACACTTTGAGGGAAAAACCAATCAAATTTGCCATGACTTAGACCAGTGTTGATGAATCTTTTCGGCACCAAGTGCCGAAACAGGAGCGTGTGCGCATGCGCGTGGGAGCACCGGAAACCGGAAGAGCAGTTTCCCGGGGAAACTGAGCTTCCGGTTTCCGGCGTGTGCATGCATGCTGGTCATCTGGTCTTCTGGTTTCTGGCACACATGCATGCGCAAAGACCAGCTGGCTGGCGCGCATGCGCACGCAGGAAACCAGAAGCTCAGCTTCCCGGCACATTCATGCACACCAGGGAGCTGCTCTTCCAGTTTCCGATATTCCCGCATGCGCGAAGACCAGCTGGCTGGCGCGCATGTGCGCACCAGAACCTGGAAGAGCAATGGGCAACTGCTAGCATGCCCGGACACATGGCTCTGCATGCCACTTCCGGCACGCGTGCCATAGGTTCGCCATCACGGACTTAGACTACATGACTTAGACAGCTTGTGGTAGTGTTCTGGCTGTGTCTAACCAGATTCTTTTTAAAAAAAGATTTGATGAAATGGAGGAAAGAGGAAGTTTGGGTTTACCAGATTTTAAATTGTACTTTGATGCCTGGCTAAAAGAGTGGGCGATTCTCCAAAATAAGAGGTTCCTTGAGCTAGAGCAGCGGTTCTCAACCTGTGGGTCGCGACCCCTTTGGGGGTCGAACAACCATTTCACAGGGGTCGCCGCGCGCGTTAGCCCGCCATCTTGGTGCCACCGTCACTGCAGGGGTGAAATGCTCCCGCTTCGGCCGTGCCTGCAGATCGCCGGACAGCCGGTAGCGACAGAAGCGGGAGACTTCGCCCACCCGCCCGGACGCCGCCATTTGGGTTCTTTTACCCTCTGCGCATGCGCAGAACGCTTTGCGCATGCGCAGAGGGTAAAAGAAACCAAATAGTGGCATCCGGGTGGGTGGGCGGCGCCTCGCGCTACCTTGGTGACCGGCTCTACGGTGACCGACAGGTACGAGCGAAGCGGGGGGGTTGCGGGGGAGGGGTCGCAGCATTAGAAAGGTTGAGAACCACTGAGCTAGAGGGTCATGAATTAAGATTTGGATGGCAACGCTATTTATGGTACGGTAAGGTTAAAGTAAATGTTGAATTTAATAATCACTTTGTTAAATGTGTCATTCTAAGATATTGAAATAAACATAAAGTAAGGTTCTCTGCAAAGATGCCTCTTTGGGTGTCTCCCCAGGAAGGTTTTTTGTTTTTAAAGAAATGGTGGTGATATCTTTCAATTATGGTGACCCTATCCTCAAATCTAAAGAGGAGTTGGAATCAGAAAGACATCTTTGCCATTGGTTTACGTATTTAGAACTGAAATATTTAAATTAGATTTAAATATTCGATAAATATTGAACTATGGATTTGTTTTTTGTTTTTTAAAATGAATTGGAAGTCCTATTGTGTGGTAGTGATGAACACATTATTGCTAAGGTTTATAACTTGCTATTAAAATTGATTTTGGAGATTGAGTATGGAAAGCACTGTATGATTCAGTGGGAAAATAACTTTGGATATAATATAATGCTTGAACAATGGGAGAATATGTGGATGAAAGGTCTAAAATTCACATTAAATTATAATTTAAAAGAATTTTTTAATGAGATGATATACCGTTGGTATCTAACACCAGACAAATTGTCAAGAATGTATAAAGGCACCTCAAATGAATGTTGGAAATGTAAATGTAAAAAGGAGCTTTTTTTCATTTCCGGTGGACATGTGACAAAGCAAAGAAATATTGGAGTAGGATTCAAATCTTAATATAGAAGATTCTTAAAATGAATATAAAGGTAAAATCAGAGATTTTTCTTTCAGGCTTAATGGATAAAGAACTTGAAAAAAATTGGAATTTTAAAATATATGTTGATGGCAGCAAGAATACTTTATGCACGAAATTGGAAGGATACTTTGATTCCCACAATGGACAAATTGCTGCAGAAGTTGATGGAGTCAACAGAGATGGCTAAATTGACTGCTTTGATTAAGAAAGGAACATAATTTTGTTTCTACTTGGAAACCACTTTTGAATTTTGTGCTTGAGGTGGAAAAAAATGAAACTTGGATTTTGGGTTTTGCTGATTAGATATGTTTGTTGTTATAGAAATGGCTAGTATATATCATCATATAAAAGTAAAAACTGGGAGTTTTATACTACTACCTTATTCTACTGCACAAAAAGGAGTTGGAACTCAATGCTTTTCTATATCTTTTCTCCTTTACTACACTTTTCTCTCTTCCCCTTTTCCTCCCTTATTTTCCCCTTATTTTCATTTTTCTTTGTAGTTTTGTTTAATATATATATATATATAAAAGCCAAATACCACTCACTCATCACGAAATCTCCAGAACTGTAAAGCCTACAAACTTGAAACTTGGCACGTATGTTCCTCATGGCTTCTAGGTGCTCGCTAAGACTCTGCCTTCAGTCTGGGTGGTTTCTTTGGGTAAGCTAAAATTAGCACCTCTGAAAGTCTATTTGGCTGGGGGTTTAGACATTCTGCTCCCCCTCCCCACCTGAAAAGAACTCTGTTCCAACTGCCAGTTGCCTTATATTAACTCGCTCTGATGCTAAGGAGTTACACATTCTACATAAATTTTCAAGCTTTAAGTGTCAATGTATCAAGCCCGATTGTAACTACTCATTAATTTTCAAGCTTTAACTGTCAATTTATCAAGCCCGATCACATAGTTTCGTAGCGAAGCACGGGTATCCAGCTACTAGTATTTTGATAAACTAATAACATATTAAAGATTTGATGAAAACGGATAAGGTGCTTGGTTCTTGCTTGTTCCCCATGGCTTAATATATCTTGCAGAAATGAGGGGCTCAGTTGAATCCAGGGTGTTATAAATTGCTCTTTTCAAGGAGAAGTCTAAGGATCTTTAAGTGATACTGTAGTGAGCTGACTCCTGAAAAAAATTCATTGGATCCAGAAGATAATAAATTATATTCCCTTTTTTTGGTAAAATGCCTGAGCATATACTAGCTAATTAGATTCGTTCTACTTCTACTTGCACGTCCTTTTGTTGTTGTTGTTATCTTCTCCAGTTTTTCCTCTCCTATTCTGCTGTCTCCAGGTACTGTCATGTCCGCCATGCAGATTTTTGTCTTTTAAGTGTGGCATGTTATGTGGCAGGTGCTTGTCTGTTTGAATTCTAAAGTCCCAAAGCACTTTAGCTTCTTCATGATGATTTGTAAGCTGCCCAGAGTCTCCTTGTAGGAGAGATGGGCAGCATAGAAATTTAATAAATGAACAAATAAACTCAATGGTGTTTTCTTAAAACTTCTTAAAAGCCAACTGTGATTAAATTATCTACTGGTAAGTATATCAAACAAACACATACATTTTTAAAAATTACAGTAACTCTTAAGTGGAAGTTTTCTAAGGGAGCATATGAAAAAAACAAATGACAGATTATTTTAATATAATCTAATTTAGGTTTTATTTTAAAATGTTTATAACTTGCTTTTCTATTTATAAAATACATATCCAATGCACCTTAAGACAAATAGAACCAATAAAGAAACAGCAGCAAAAATGGAAAAGATTACATAGTACAGCAAGATAAAATTACACTTCTGTTCTCAAAGACTTCTTAAACCATGACCTATTTGTCATAAAGACCAAATGTCCTTAGCAGCTGGCAATATATAACCAATCTTGAAAAAGCTAAGCAGAGTTGCCCTCTTAATCCTAGGATTGGAGACCACCAGGACAGCCCATAACTATGATCTAGTCTTGGGAGTTTAAAAAATATGCCCTGGGAAAAGTTAATGTGATTTTTCCTTCATATTGTTACCAAGTAAATAATGTAAACATGACCATTAATTATCAGGAATCAAGCTCAACCTGAGAAGAAATATCAGGAATCTAAGAAATTCTCCAGAAGTCCCAAAACTTGAGGAGGAGGAGGAGGAGGGAAATAAAGAAAGGAACCCATTTTATATACTCACTTATTCCGGTGGGTCGGAATGAGGAAAGGATCTCCACTGATGACCTTAAATGAGGCAATAGAAGATGCTCAAGAGTCCAATAGTTGCCTATGATATGATACCATCATAATGCAAATGATGCAAATTTTTATACTGTGCTTTCTTTCCCTAATCCATGGATGCTATTTTCCTGTTTAAGCAATAGAGTATGAGAGTCAGTATAGTTAACTACATATCATTGTTCATATTACTAGTTGTTAACCCCTTAGATTTTGTGGTTCCTGGATGTTATTGTTTTTGGGTCTTTTTCAAAGGCAGTCCCACACACAGCACAGTACATTAATCTAATATACTGTAAGCTAGACAGTTTCAAGACATTACATGCATTATACTGATTAGATCAGATCTCAGGAGTAAAGATTTACTCAGTATATATCAGCTCTATTATTGTGCTATTAAAACACACACACACACACACACACACACAGAGAGAGAGAGAGAGANACCCACACACACACACACACAAAGAGAGAGAGAGAGAGAGAGAGAGAGAGAGAGAGAGAGAGAGAGAGAGAGAGAGAGAGAGAGAGAGAGAGGCACATAACACAAATCAGACTTCTAAAATGTACCAAGGGCTGCTGTACGCTTGGATCTAGAAAAAAAATTACATTAGAAAGGATATATTTTGTTGGACTAGTTTCTCTTCGTAGTACAAACTTATCCTACACTTGTAGTTTTTGAACTACAATTCAAAACATTGTTGCACATAATGACCAGCCAATGTTAAAGACTATTGGGAATTGCGGTTTAGCAACATCTGGAGACCACAGGTTGTTTATCTTGTGCTTGAACAAATTGAGATTATAGAATGGAGTGCAGATCCTAGAGAAAGGAGTAACATTATTCACTGCTGAAGGAAACATAAGAAAAAGAGTTTAAAAGGCCAAGCTAGAACATTTCTCTTTCCAGATGTGATAGTTTTCTATGTGCTTGTGTATATTGTTTTGCATGGGGAGAATTCAGAAATGGTGCCCCAGTTTGAATTGCTATAAACTGCTAGCATTCTGCTTGGGCCAGGAATGATTAAGTGATCTGTAATCAGTATGGATAAACTAATAACAACTCAGTTGCTTGGATTTGGAGAGAAGCTGCTCTACCCCTTTCCTATATGGCATCTTTATAATCCAAATTCCTATACTGTATAGGGAAATGTGTACACATTTTCCCCAGGTAAAGCATTTTGTTGTGGCAGGAGGGAATTTCTAGGAGGAAATAGTGCAGGATGAAGCATTAAACCCAGCTCCCTGGTGCACAGCCTTGTCCAGAATGAGGCACTGGCTTTCTGTTATTAATATATTTATTTTAAATAATGAAGATTGGTACATCCTGAGCAGAGTTTGGCTCTCAGTCTGTTAGATTTCAAAAGATACCGACTTGTTTATCAGGCTAGAATGGGTAGGCAACTCACTTTAACTTAAAATATAAATAGTCTAACACGATATATCACTTTTTTGGGAATCTTTTCAAGAAAGCATTCTCTAGGCAATACAGTATAAACAGTAAAGATATATTTATATTTAAATATTTATATTTAATAAAATTTGTATGCCGCCCAACTCCCGAAGGACTTATATTATTATTAACACGCTCTGATGCTAATTAGTTAGACATTCTACTCCCCCTCCCAACTTGAAAATAACGCGG
>QLTV01001469.1:196781-242130 GCA_003457575.1 Thermophis baileyi
GTGTATCCTGGCACACCCACAACTGCTCGTGCAGCTGCATTCTGGACTAACTGTAGTCTCCAGACACTTTTTAAGGGTAGCCCCATGTAGAGCGCATTGCAATAGTAGATAGATAGATAGATAATAGATAGAGAGAAATATGTTTGTAATTGTATTTAGGTTTACTTATTAAATGTCTGAGTCATTCTATCACCTATGCTAGTATTCCCAACATCATGCCCTGCAGATGTGCTAGATGATCAGCAAAGGATACTGGGAATTGTAATCCATCATATCTGGAGGAAAGAATTTCAAAATGCCGTGAGAAGAGCATAATACAATTTAATATGAATTATTTATATTACATAAATTATATGTAACAATTAAATTGAACATTATATATCTATTTTAAGTAATATACCTCAGCAAAATACAGTAACTATCATCTATTTTGTAATGGTCCATATTTTATACAGCAAAAGGGATTTTATTCTGCAAAATGAGCAATATATGAATACAACTATGGCATTACAGTATATGTACTTTATCAATAAGTGTATAGTACAGTAGTATAATTTTTTTCCTCTGACATTTTTGTTCACTAAGTTTTCCTTGAGAGTCTTGCCCCAGGCAAGAGAAGGGACCCGTGCTCACCACAAGATCAAGACAGCCTACACACGTACGCACTTCACCCAATCCTGCTGACAACATGGAAAGCAGAAATGGTGTGTGTCCTTGTACCAACCTTTGGGTGACCTTTCAGGGACATTCTGGGAGCCATTGGAAAGAATTTCTCATTGTGTTGTCTAGGAGTTTCCAAGGAATTAGTCAGCAGGCTGGAATCGGGCTGCTTCCCCCTCCCCACCACCCTTGGAGCTGGACCAGTTTGAGGGAAATGTTGCTAGGGTGACAGCAAGTTGTGATGGATGGACTGAACGTGGCTGCAGAGTGGCAGGGCTGCTGGTCAGTTAGCCAGGCCTGTGTTTATAAGAAGGAAGAGGCTGTTTCCTGGAGTGAACATAATGCAGCTCTAAAAATGGCAGGGGAAATACATCATGTAAGGGGAGGGCTGCTGGGCAGCTGAAGACTAGAGCAAGCTTTCAGGTCAAGGTGCCTCTGACAGGCTTTTTTAATAGGCTGTTTGCGTGAGAGTTTGCTGCTGTTTCTCTCAGTTTCTGCCTTCCTGATGGCAGCAAAGGCTGAGTCAAGATTCAGGGAGGGCCTTTTCTAAATTGCCTCTTTCCAGGGCTGGCTGATTTATTTAGAAGATAAATAACCAATAATGTCTATTGTTTAATGCTTGTTGGTGACACTACCTCCCCAGAGTATTGGTCTTTGGTCTTATCCCATTGCAAATGGAGAATCTGAGACTTGATACGGTGGACAGAGTTCAACTGTCAAGGAAAGTGTAACATGAATTTTGCTTTGAAGGGGACAAACATTACGTTGCCCTACCCTTCTCCTCCTCTGTCTCTACTTAGGCTAAGCCACCTCAGCAGGCGAAAAGTACTCTGCATCATATAGTGCTGCATTATATCAAGTATCTTTCCACGCTCTTAATTATGAAGGCACAAAACACACATAAATAGCTATTATCTGAGACCACAAAGCAACTAATTAATGCACCATTTCCTTTTTAGAATAGAGTAGAATAGAATTATAGGCCTGGAAGGGACCTTGGAAGTCTTCTAGTCCAACACACTGCCCAAGGCAGGAAACCTTATACACCAACTCGGACAAATAGTTGTCCAATCTTTTCTTGAAAACCTCCAGTGATAGTAGACCTAAAACTCCAGGACGCAAGCTGTTCCTCTGATTGTTCTCACTGTAATGAAATTTCTTCCTAATTCCAGGTTGGATCTCTCTTTGATGAGCTTTGACATACCCAGTTTCCTCAACCATTGATTGTATGGTTTAGCCCCCACATCCTTTATCATATTTGTTGATCTTCTCTGCACTCTTTCTAGAGCCTCAGCATGGTTTTTTGTATCTTGGTGACCAGAATTCCACACAGTATTCCACGTGTGGCCTCATTAGTGGAGTATAAAGTGGTACTATCACTTCTTGTAATCTTGAGGCTATCCCTTTGTTGATGGGGGCAGCATTGCATTTTTAAATCTAAGTACTATAAAGATTTCTAAAAATCTATTCTGGTAGATTCTTGGAGAATAGATTTAATAGCTTCCAGCATGTCTCTTGAAGTTCAGCTACAGTAGCTAAAGATAAATTTACAATCCCAAAATAAACTGACTTCATTTCATCGAGAAATTGATTTCTTGGTGTGTGTGGTGATTTGGGGGCATTTCAGGAAACACATTAAGAGCTACTGTACGAGACTCCAATAACACATTTTTCCTCCAGCTACTACACCACTACTGTAATTTATAAAGCAAACTGCTGCAATGAGATTAAATTGTGCCGAGAAATACCCCACTTCCGGCTTGAGACTGGATTTCCTTTTTTGCCTTCCTTATTCTATGTGGGAATTCTTTGTACAGTATTAGCATTAATTTGTTGCCTTATAGTTTACTCACTTGTTTTCCTAATAGAGCCTTCATAATTCATAGTTCTACACTGCAACTGTGTAGTCTCAACCATAAACATTTTGTTGATGCTCAATATATCTTTTTTCATTTATTAACTTGCTTTCTCCAATCATTTTGCTGCAAGCTGCAGTTAATGCTATTTGACACCTATGTTTAGACTAGAGAATTGAGTGAAGATAGAATTTCTGCTAAGTTTGTTTGGGTTGAGAATAGTGAGGAGGAAGGAGAGCAATTACAATACCTTCTTCTGCACATCTGCTAGGGCTTTAGTCCATTGCTCTAAGTCCATCCTCCATTTCCTCCTCCATGTGAAAGGAGATCTTTTCAGGGCAATTGCTCAAGTCTGCAGGTAGAATCCAATTGATCTCTTCTCTCCCTCCAGCCATTTAACCATTTAAGCTTTTTAAGGGGGAATCTTTTAAGGGGCATGACTACTGCCGAATGGGACAACTCATCAAAGCCAGGTCGGTGTGGACGGGTCGGCATGGATGGGTCGGCACAGCCGGACCACTGCTTGACTTTATTCTGCTTCTTTGTGTCACTTTTACTACTAAATTGCACATCCAGATTTTGACTTATCTTAAAATAAAATATCTGATTCAAAAAAGCTTGCAGTAATAATGCAACCATATTCAAGTACAATATATGTAAAGTGGAACCAGGTTCAGCAAATAGTTATCAGGAAGCACCACTGTAACATCATTACAATTAACATTCAATCACTGATTTTATAGCATTTCCTTTGAGAAGAAGAGCAGTATATAACTAAAGTACTACTACGGTATTACTGATAGTTGTACCTGTTGAATAGCCTAATTCTGTGCATATCTAATTGGATGGCCCACCTTTCTTTTGGACTTATTAACAAAAAAATAAGCATAGGACTGTAGTACTGAATTTAAGAAATCCACCTTGTTCCATAAATTGGCTTGTGATACATCTTGTGATTTTCTGCACTCAATAGGAAGAGAAATCATTATGCTATTCCATTGTGAGTTTGACATACAAAATGCTATTTGAATTTCCATTGTTTGGCTATAAATTTTCAAGGAAGCAGTGCTAGTCAGCAAAAAACATGCTGCGATATGTCTATCAAGATTTCTGCTGTTATACAGCAACATCAGGAAAATATTCATTTGAGTATCAAATTCAACCTCATGTCACAATGCCTTGTTTGGGAGAATTGACTCAATCATAGGCTAAGTACCATACTATTTGAGCAAGGATCATCTTGATTTGCTTAGTTTGTTTCTGAATGGTTTTCTTACCCTGTATTTTAGAACAGTTTACAGAGAAGCAGAATTAAAAGATAATGGCTGACGGTGTCAGAAGACCTTATCCCTGTTCTGTCTATCTCTTGGCTCTCTTAGTTTCAGTTTTAGTACAATTTTCAATAATATTTTAAACGGTGTAATTTTAATGTGTTAATATTTTAATTATTTTTTACTTGTTTTATAACTTGTAAGCTGCCTAGAGTCTGTTTGTAGGGGAAATGGGTGGCATAAAAATGTAATTAATTAATTAACACACACACACACACACACACACACAAAGACACACACACACATACAGACATATTTTATTCATCTGTTTGTAGGGGAAATGGGTGGCATAAAAATGTAATTAATTAATTAACACACACACACACACACACACACACACACACACTACTGATACTGGTCATTCATAAAATGGAACACTTAACATTTTAAAAATGGTTCATAAACTGTCACTGTTAAGAAAATAACTATTATTTTCACTATCTATTTGAATGTTACTTTTAAATTCCCTGTTTATCATCATCACTGCTTCCTCCCATGTGTGTATGTGTGTTTGTGTGTGTTGTGTGTATGTGTGCATGTGTGCATGTATGTACAGTATATGACCTCATCTGAGAATATGTGCATTCCAGAATTTTTTAAGCTACCACTGTTATTTTAAAACATTTACTATTATAGTGATTCTATCTTCTTGAGATTCCAATTTAGGTATAAGTATTCAATATTTTGTTAGTAATGGAATTAAGTTTGGGTCACTATAAATATTTTGATCAGAGCTGTAATGTTCTCCCTGTTCCCAAATCTGTCACTGTCATGTTGTTACTCATAGGGCTGCCCATTCTTATCATGAGTCTTTGATTTGAACTTCTGGTCAGATTCCTTATATCAACTTATCTTTTCATCCAGAGCCACACTTTTCCCTGTAACATTTTAACATAAATACAAATAGAATAAACAAAAGACTGTATTGCAGATGGAAACTGTTTAGAGACTCCATGCATTCTGACCAGGATTATTTTATTTAGTTTGTGTAACTTCTGTTAATCTAAATCCCCTGCTATAATCTCAGATTCTTAACAGTTTTGGAGGCCTTCTGCACTTCCTACTGTCTGTCAGAAGCTCAGTTAAAGAACTAGTCTCCTCTGAGTCAGAGGAGACCTTGTGACGCCATATCCACGTCAATGTTGCTTTCTTGGCAACAATATGGGCTATACTGACAGAAGGAGTTACTGTGACAGTTAGCAGTACACAGGTTTTTCCTTATAAATTGTCTCGGTTGCCAATGAAAATAGTTGTGTTTTTTCGCCCCCTCAGCGGTAAGTATTACTAGCCTGAAGATATTCCCCTGGAACATGGTAGATATCAGTGAGCAAAATTTAGTAGTAAGAATGGGGCATGACTCTGCTTGTTCGGGATCATAGCCTGGAGGGTGCTGTCCTGTGGCAGAATGAGATGTTGGGTTTGCTCACATTCTCCTGTCAATCTCTACCAGTGATTGGCCCGAAGCAGCCTCTTGTTTCAGTAGACAAAGGGAAGACTTGGGAGTTTCCTTCACAAGGATGAAGCATGCTGAGTGAAACTCTAGGAATGAAACTGAGTCACTTGACTGATGCATTATTTATTTATTTACTTATTTAAAACATTCATATAGCTGTCCATCTGGTACTGAATTCTGGGCGGCTTCCAACCGTTATAATAGCATCATCATACTATAAATATATATATACATACATCTATTAAAACCACACATAGTAAAACAAAAACAAAAACCTGGCATCATAATAAATTTTAACAAGCAATCCATCACAAAAATTCTCATCCATCTCACTCTACCCCAGCTGCAGACCCTGTAGTAGAGGTAAGCCCCACTTGCAAGGGGCTTTTGAAACTGTGGATCCCTATAGCAGGGAAGTTGAAGTGTAAAGTTAACTGGATAAAGAGAGTTTTGCCTGCTGATAGTATGCTAATAGTCTTCTCCTGCCTCTTGAAGTCGCAATAGTCATAGTAATTCTGGCACAGCTTCTCCAATGATGCTCCTAAAATGTTTTCCTTTCCAGTATTCTTTCTGGAGCAGAATATGATATAGAAACAATCTATCTTTGTTACTGTAATCAAAATAATCTGCTTCTTTTCATGAACTTTCTGTAAGGATATAATTTGCATTAATTTGTAAGGAGGAGTTAAACAGTAAAATTTATACCACTGCAAATAGTGTCCAGTTTGTTGTATATAAAGGCAAGTTTCCAACTGGACTGGTTTAAAAAAAAATGTACCATCATCATCAATAGCAGCAACAGTAAAAAAAAAAAAAAGGAAAATGGAAAAGGAAAGCTTTTTCTGCCATGCCCCACCCCTTAGGAACATCATCCACCCACCCACCCCAGGTGAGATTGGCTCAAACGCTCAAGGCCCTCGTAACATGATTTTGCCAACAAGTTTGAGAATCCCATAATAAGTCACTGTATGATAGTTGACTGGAAGTAGTCTTTGCATTCTGTCTTTTATCTAGTTTTTTAAAAAAAATAGTTTTTATTAAACAGTTTATCTTTAAAAACAACATAAAAAACAAACACAAATACAGAAAAAGAAAACAAAACAAAACATGACAAAACAATATATACCATTTTACAGCTTTCTGTATCGGCACACATAATTTGCTTTTGTACTTCTATATTACCTTTCTATCCATTTACTTCTCAATAGCGGTATGATATAATCTCATTGTAATAACGTATATTTTAACAATTCTAAACAACAATACTAGTTGGTCATATCTACAGTTTATATACATTTATATTTACATCTCTAAGTTTGATACTGTTTAATTACTCCAATTTAAATTTCATCAATTACTATCTCGATTTCTATTTTCGAGCCAACTGTACAATTTATTCCATACTTCATAGTAGTCTGAATCATCTCTCTCTTTTAACTCCATAGACATTTTGTTCATTTCAGCGCATTCAAGTATTTTCCTAATTACTGTTTCGTCTGAGGGTATATTACTTTGTTTCCAATTTTGTGCGAATGTAATTCTGGCTGCGGTGAGTATATGTAGTATAATGTATTGAAGTTTCTTATTCATTTTTGAGTCCAATGGTCTTTTATCTAGTTTTTATCTTGTTTTTATTTTACCTGAAACAGCAATTCAAAATTTTTGTGTGTTTTGTTTTATTATGTATGCTTCCCAGAGTCATTATGTGAATGGGTGGCTATACAAATGTGATAAATAAACAAACCAACAGTAGCAAAGTAATAAAAATTATTTTTAATATCCTGATTGGATTAAGGGATCTCATATCAAAGGGTTTTTCCTTATGCTTAATTTACACCTGTATTTTCTCCTTGCCCCTTTGCCAATTGAGGATAACCACAAGGATAAGAATAGATGACACTGTACTCCACCTTCTGTCCATAGCCTGTTTTCCATTCTGAGCCATCTTAGCCATTCTGAGGGATTAGTCTATAGTGCTTCATTCCAACCTAGCAACATCCCCAGCTCTGACTGGCTATAGTCTGGCAGGCCCCCTCCCCTCCAGTGGCTGGTCACTGCCCTGTACAAGCATTACATCCAGGGCTTTTCAGTTGATTAGCAACTTCTTTTTTTCCCCTTCTACTTGATCCAAAGATAGTTCAATAAAACCACTGGCCACATTTCCCCACCCTCCTCCCAACTACTCTACCAGCATATCTTCTGTTCACCCTTATATCTTCCCTCCACAGATGGGAAAGACAAGAAGCAAGGAAATGGCCTTAGCCCAGACTGACTGACAACCTGTCCCTGTTGTCAACCCACCATAGATTGGGATTTATTCAACTGGCTTTAGAAATAGCTGGGAACAGCACATGAGACAAGAAACATGCCGCTAAAAAGTCTGTACTAGACATACAGCTACTTAATAGGATTAGGACCAAAATTGTTAACACTGTATTAGCACATACATTATTTTTCTGTTTGGGATTTTCTTCATCACACATCTGGTTTTATGAAATACCCACTCAGATTCAAACATCCAGTTAAAAGTATTATCATGGCTGATAAGCCACACTTCCTGCTTTTCATGGTGGGAAGATAACTCACTGTTTCCCAAGCACAGAAGCAGACAATTTTGTCCTTAACCTACCTGCATAACACCACAAAGGCAACCTCTGCCTGTCTTTTCTTGCTTCACATAAAAAATAGCGCTTTCTGGCTTCTGCTGGCACAAGCTGTGCTGAACAGTCCATTTGCTGCACCTCATCCCATCTACATAGAAATGCTTAGCTACTGTGTATTGAAGTGGGAAATACCCCTCTCACCCTAGGGACATTTGTCTTGGGGTGCTGGGTTGCCAGGCCAGACTGAGAAAGAGGTTGAAAATTAAAAAGGAATAATTTGGCTTCATTTCCAATACAGTAATGCATAGAAGACAAAGCAGTGAAAGACTGCTACAAAAAGATGGGAGGTGGAAGAAAATAGCATTAGAAAAAAAAATGCACTGTTTAACTGTTCTAGGTGGACTTAGATAGATTTAGTAAGCGTGGTGCAGGATATGCTAAGTGAATAGTTCAAACAGAAGGTGTTGTACAAAATCCTAGGTTAGAGATCTCCATTCTGTCTCTCTATTCTGTATCTCTGGAGAAGGATACTTTGGGAGAACCTATAACATGGACATAATAGCCCCCCTTAATGAGGGATGGTGGTAGTGGATTTAAAAAGCTCAAGTCAAGGCTTCTTAGTCTTTAGATATACAGAAAACCTACAGGGGATAATCATATGAATGAGAGATGCTCAAGTGTTCCTTAGCTGCACTGTTACGAAGGTGGTATTTTTCTCCTTCTTCCAGCATCATCCAAGGTTAGCTTTGAAGAAAGTCAGGTGACTAGGAGTGACTGGAAAAAGAGGCAAGAGCCTCATCTATGAGGACAGCAGATTTCACAGTGGAATTATTTTCAGCCAACTGGAAAATGGGTAGATAGCTCTTCACTTCAACTATGAGAAAGGCTCTAAGCACATATTTTAAAATGTGTTCTGGCTTAACATCACACATACAGTAAAACTTGCACACGGATGATATTTTTAAAATTGAAGAATTGTGGAAGAATTATGTTTTACATTCGCTGTTCCGTTAAACCCTGTATGTGTAATGTTAAGGGAGAAAATTGGCTAATTATCCAGCGCTACCTTTATCCTCTGTGAAAGGTGTGTGCTAGTAGAAATGTAATTGTCTTTACCACCAACCAATAAATAATCTCTGGAGCCAATGCAGGCTGTAGAGCAGACAGACCTGGGGCTGGGGTGTATGCTCAGAATGAACTGGGCTTCGTCCCAGACATCTGGTGGGTCCCCTTTCCTCACTAATCTTGACATTATCTCCCAAACAGTCATCACTTGTTTTCTTTGGCCAGGCATCTTATTTACAGTCCCCATCCTGCTTATGGTTCATGGTTTCATTTTTCTCTTGATGTTTACAGAGATCCTTCCCAAATATTTGTGACGTGATTTTATTAGGGGACTCAGAGAAAATTCAGACAGTCACCATCTGGTTCACCATCTCCCACAACTATCAGCCTTGTAGAACAGGCTTGAATCTTGGTTTGGTAAGGATTTGGCTTCTACTTACTTTCTGTTAAGATTCATATGGTTGCATACATTCAGAGAAAAATTCCTAGGAACAAGGCGTTGGCATTTAGTTTTCTTTGAATTAAGAAATTAATTCATTAAGAAATTAAGAATTTTAAGAATTAAGAAATTTTTTACAGTACCTTATATAATATTTTTGTAACTTACTTACATATTATTTAAATAACAATTCAAAGTGGCAAACATATTCTACGCATCTTCATCCTCCTATTTTCCTCATAACAACCCTGTGTGTGAGGGGAGTTGGGCTGAAAGAGAGTGACTGGCCCAAGGTCACCTAGCTGGCTTTCATGGCTAAGGCGGGACTAGAACGCATGATCTCCCTCTTTCTAGCCTAACCCTTAGATCAGTCTGACTCTCAAATTGATTTAATATGATAATTTTGAAACCCAGCATTTCACCAAATGAACATTGCCTTTAGAACAGAGGCCTTCAAACTTGGCAACTTTAAGACTTGTGGACTTCAACTCCCAGAATTCTCCAGCCAGCTATGGAGTTGTAGTCCACAAGTCTTAAAGTTGCCAAGTTTGAAGACCTCTGCTTTAGAAGTATAAATCTGCCTCTCCTGGCAGCACTTAAATTGGATTAGCATGCAAAAAAGATAAGACTCCTGTACTCAGTCGTATGAAAGCAAGATCTATATGTTTGGTCTCCTAAGCCATTCAGTTCTATGGTCAATCTTCTGAAAACACAATTAAGAATCTGTGACAAACTCCTATAACCTTTTTATTTCACCAAGGGATGATAGCGATGAACTTTATTCTGTGGTCGAGAGTCAATGCTGAGTCACTGATCTACCCCACTTGAACAAATGACATTGATATATTAGAATTCTCTTAACATTTTAAAAAATCAAACAATAATTTCAACTTCCCTTTTAAAAACATGTGTTTGGCATGGTAGCTAGGACAGACGAAAAAGGCTGTTCTGTCCTTTGACCATAGATATGTCTGTAGCACCAGTCATTCTCAACCAGCCAGCCTAAACTTTAGGAATGCTGTTTCGAGAAAGGAACCAAGATAGACCATCTGTTTGAAAGAAGGAATGGTCAGATTTAGTCTTTACTCTGAATTTTGCCTAATGTCACTTCTTCAGATGCAGATTTTCAGTATTTTTTATTCTATTTCTGCCTGACAAGATGGTGATAATCTATGATGGGAAACAGAGCATGGTTATTTATAATATATCACCAGTCTCTATTAGAGGTATTGCAAAAAATGATTACAGGGTGCTTTGGAAGTCCAGGATTCCCAAACAAATGTGTTTTCTTTCACACTTCCCACTTTTGCCATGCATGCAATTATCTTAAAAGTTATATAACAAATCCTTGATTTGCAGGAGTTCCTTCCTTCTCCAATTTGACTAGCATAATTATAGCTTTGTTCATAACTTAGTTGTCCATATCTGAGCACAATCTGTCCAAAGAAAAGCACTTTCTAAACCCATGTATTTAAATGGGATTTCAGCGTGTGTTTGATTTAAACACACAATGGGAAAACAATGGGAATTTAAAAAGTGCTAAAGCTGTATCTAAACATTAATGTGACTGAAGGATTGACAGGCAGGCCACAATCTATACTTTTTTTTGAAATTATCTGAATCAGATTACATACTTTATAGCAAGTACATTTAAGTTGACCATATAATTTTAACCCTTGTTTATAAACTGTTTCCTGTTTTGCTCCTTTTGCCCTCAACCTAGAAATCGCACGATTGCACCAGAGGTGGGTTCCTACCGGTTCTATAGAACCATTAGTAAACCGGCGATGATGTCATGGAGCCGGTTCTGTCGGTGTCTCCGTGGGCGCCGCCATCTTGGATTTTGCTTCTGCATATGTGCAGAAGCTAATTTTTGCTTCTGCGCATGCACAGAAGCTATTTTTTTATTGCTGTGGGGGTGCACGCGCACGCAAAGCACATGCGCGCGCCCTGCGCGACCCTGAGCGAACCGCCAGCAAAAGGATCCAGAACCCACCCCTGGATTGTACCACCCCCCCCATTGTATCCACATTGCCTCTGTTGTCACCCCCATTTGCTCAACTTCTCTTCTTGCTGATTTGATTTTAGCTCCGAAGAAGCATAATGGAATGGGATTTGATAAAGAAATGATAAGCATGTAAGGAATATAATAATAATGTCTTCATCCTAGCATTTTTAAAAAACAACAACAACATTAACATAAAAATGAGCCCGGAGAAGCAGGATATGTGTGGCAAAGGGGCTGTGGGGATGAACACTCCTTGGCTTTCAGGGACAGGGATAACATTTTCTTGCAAAAAAAGCCTTGTTGCACTTGTGAGAATGTGGCAGCCTTAGGAGAAGAACAATGCCAGGGCTTTTGTGTCCAAGCAGGAGTTTATCTCTAGGGATCTCACCAGGTTTCCTGGGTCAGAGAACACCTCTTTGTTTTCCGCAAACACAGGAACACAGGCCTCTAAGAAGCCAACCTGCACTCAAAATACTCAACTTCCATGCAATGGCAGAGGCACACTATACTCACTTCCCCCTGCCCCTCCTCTTCTGGAAGGGGAAGGGTGAGGAGTTGAATGGAAACCAATGTCATTGCACAGATTAGCCTGTTTCCTTCATTCATTCCCAATCCTGACTTTGCACTCTCTCGCACACTGGATTTCTTAACTTTTCAGGAGGCAATATTCTCCCTTAGTGGAGAATTACCCTCAGCTCCATCCTACAGGACAATTCTCTTGGGAACCTGCAGTTGCACTGGGCTCTCTTTTCTTCCCATGAATTCTCAGCAGTGGATGTCACTGACTGTAGTATATTAAGGAAGGTTGCAGAACATTTCGAGCACAAAGCATTTCACTTGAGATGGAACATCAATCGGTGTAGCACTGCCACATATGATTCACCCTTGAAGTCCACAGTTAGGGAATAGTAGCTCCCTCCTGCTACTAGAACTGGGGCAAAAGTCCTCTGAAGTCCTCTTCTCTCTTGGTCAAGTTTGTTCAAGCTAGTTTATACCTTAAGGCAGTGTTTCTCAAGCTTAGCACCATTTAATGTAAGCTGTGTGTACTTTGACTCCCAGAATCCCCCAGGCCCCAGCCATCTTAAGGCAGAAACACTGCCTTAAGGAGTTTATTTCCCAAGCACCTCTTGCATACTTTGGCTGATAAAAATACTAGAGTAATATTTAATCATGGTTCCCCCAACTAATTAAGAATCCTTAACTAAAAAAGCAGCAACAATTTACCTCAAATATTGAATGAGAATGGGAACTGATTTCAGCTGCTGCCAGAGGCTTGCTACAACAGAATCTTGTACTCCTTATCTGCATCAACCATCTTTATCCTCAGGTTTTTAAAAAAGAAATGTCCCCAGTGTAGCAGGCTCTGCTGCAAGCTTAACTCTATCTTGTTTCCTGCTTCAGCATTTCTAGTAAATAACGGGTGATGCCGTGACACAAATCCCAGTGCTTAAAATGAAATGGCCACCCACTGCCTGATCCCTTGGCTGGGGCAAAACTGCGTTTGTTTGAATTCCTGGATGACTAAATACTTGGGATGATTCTGCCCAAACTAGGGGAACATTTAAAAAAAAATTAAATTGACTGCATCTTGTCTTAACTTCAGCTGACCCTACAAACCTCTTTCTTCAGCTTCTGACAGTGGCACTTTTCTAATCTTCATCTGAACTGCTGAATCATTCCTGTTCTCTCTTTTTGTCATGCAGATTCCCCTGCCTGCCCCATAATGTTTAATATAGTCTTTAAACATCCCCATTTATGGATCAGAGATTTGCCTCCAACTTCTCTATGAACAAAGAGAACATAAATTAGGAAATTACACCTTCTCCCACAAGTTCTTTCTCTGGTCAGTGTCTTTCCCTTATCTCCTGCCCATCATCTGACTGTTCTAATGTTAAGTACCACCGGTAAGATATGCCATAAAATTGTGGCAAAAAAGAAATTGATCATTGCATTGAGAAGGGTTCAGTACTGCATATTTATTTGCAAATATGAATTTCCTGCAGGGCCAATGGAAATAACTTTATGTTCATGGATAAAGGATAAAAGATGAAGGAAGGAACCTAAGGGGAAGCTTCAGCATCATCAGCTCCCATTTCCTCGACATTTTAAAATCTACAAAATAATTTATCCAACTTGCACTAGGGACACAAAAGGTATTGCAAATATTTATTTTCCTATTTTGGGTATACAGTAATGAGCTTATACATGGTGAGAAATATGCCATTTGTATCAATCAATGAAATCTTTGTTTCAATGACAGACTAATGTAAAATACAAGAACAATTAATTACATCCATTTCTATCACTAATACGTATAAAAGACAGATAACTGAAAATTATGCTTGCCAACACAAAACTATGAAATTAAAATACTAATATAGCTTTATAAAAACAAAAGAGGAATTCTCAATACATTTAGCCATGCCCTATACACCTAATTATTTATTTGCAAATTTCAATTGCTTCCAGGCAAAATCAATGTTGTACATATGTAATAAATGGTTCCTTATCTGAGAGGATAAATCAAAAAGAAAATTAATTAAAAATTCATTATGACCATAAAGAAAGAATGAAATTTTCTTGAGTACATTGGTAATAGGTGAAGTGTAAAAGTACATGTTTGATGGTGTCAATAGTGTCTGTGCAACATGGACAGGTTTTCAAACATTTGAAGTCTTCTGTAAATCTCCCATTAAAAATGCCAGGGGATAAAACATAAAGTCTGGCTCTGAAAAAGACTCTTTGCTGTGCAAGGAAGTTTCAGGTAATCGTGTATCTGCTCAGTTTCCATCTGGAATAAGTTGTGTGAACTTCAACATGGATTGGAATATGGCTTGTATCGTGAAGTTTGAAATTGGTCTGCCAGTCCTGATGGGGAGAAAAGGCATTTGATCCAATAAGAAAGAATTGACATCTTCATCTTCACTTTTTATTGCCCTGCTTCGCTTCTCACCATCACTTTGGAGGCTAGGTTGTAGTCAGGATTCAGCAGAAATATGGGAAAGCAGGGGAGGGGAGGGCAGGCCTTGGCTTCAAAAGAAGCAGCTCAGCATCATCCTTCAAAGGGAAAACACAACTCCTGAATTGCAGGAAAACAAAACAAATCACATTTATGGTATGCAGGTGGATCATAGAAATTCACTTTCTTTTCCTTAAATAGGAGGAAGCTGAATATAGGATTAAAAAAGGTATTGAAATAGAAATTTCATTATAAAATGTCATTACTGTCATTATCTTTATGTATTTATTTTTTGCACCTCCTGCAGTGAGCTCAGGACAGCATACATTCATAACTTGTCTGAGGTATGTTAATAGCACTTAGACTTATATACCGCTTTATAGTGTTTTACAGCCCTCTCTAAGCGGTTCACAGAGTCAGCATATTGCCCCCAACAATCTGGCTCATGTTAACACTGCAAAAGAATACTTGACCAAAGACATTAGAAGAAACTCAGTGGATGGTTTTAGTCTGGACTTTTCTAGTTTTAGTCCAATATTCAGACCACTGCACTTACATGAGCTCTCCCAATCATGGAACTATAGCAGCAAGCACCACAATGCTAATCCCAAAGCCGCATCAAAAGCCCCAAATATGAAAACAACTGAAAAATAGCACTTTGAAAATGTAATCTCTTTTTGGCATGAATGCACCCAGTTGTATTTCTAAGTGAATAGACAGGAAACAGTTGCTATTTTTCCTCACCCTTTTGTTGATATACATTTTTTCTATACATCAAAAGCCTCAAGAATAAAGAATATTTCCTTATATTAGATATGGCAGATATAGGAACTGTATTAGTTATGAAACAAAACTTCTGCCTACAGATAACAGAAGGGATTAGATCAAGTTTGGATGAATCACCACTAGTTTTGGAACATGTCTATGTGGTGAATAAACTATTCAGCAAATAGATATTGTTAACCCTATAGTGTTCAGGAGCCCAATGCTCTGTCATGGAGATACAGAAACAGAAGAGATTCAAGATGGCCAGAAAACGTGAATGCATTATGAAGATGGATAGCCACAGAAACGGAGAATATATTCTTGGTAAGATTATTGTCATGGAGGATATCACAGGAACCCAGATACGTATAGTTAGGTTCATGCAAAGCAATGAACGAGTATAAATTTATAATTGCAGTGCACAGACTTGGGTGCTCTTAAGAAAATTTAAATCTAATGTGTAGAAGAACTAATGAATGTTTTTGGGTAGTCCGTTTATCATATTATCTATCCATCAGATCAAGTCTACGAGGGCAATACCCCCCAAAAGTAGGCAATTTCTTCATTTAAGTAGCCAATATGGCAAAGCTGAAGAAATAATTAATTGGCTCCCTATAATAATGTAACAAAGGAGGGGAGGAAATCCTGATGATTGCCTGTGGTTTTCAGCCCCGGAGGCTGCCTGCCTCCAAGCTCCCCATGTCTCCTCCGCAACAACTTTTGTAAGTCTTGAAGTGTTTAATCCATCATTCCCCTAATTTGATGACAGACAAATTTTGAGACCCACACCAGGCTTGCCTGGCAGCTATCATTTCTTCTTTATCTGCCCATTTACTTTCTGGCTTGCCAAATGCTTATATCTGCAGTCATTCTACAACATCCTGCTGCGTCTGCTCCTTTCAGCATTTTGCTCATCTGCATTTTTCTCTCACTCAGTGTAGCTCTGACTCTTGTATGCATGTATTGGAAGATAAAAAATCTTTGCCTAAAATTCTCATTTCTGCCTCCCTTCCCTGCTGGATCTACTTCCATGTGAACCAGAATCTGTAAACATTTGCATCTTATTACCCAATTTCTCCCCTTCCAGATACATTTCTATAACAGTTGTTCATACCTCGATGATGATGATGATGATGATGATGATGATATTATTATTATTATTCTGTGGTTAGATTCACAATCTAAGTAAAAACATAATAATTGAAGTCTTAACCAAGGGCCGTAAAATTATTAAGGTAATGTCTAAGGATATTATTATAATTTACATTGTTATATTTGTGATTTTTCAATTGTTCAGTCTTACAGGAAATGAAAACATGAATAGATGTGTATGCGCATGGGCATGTGTATGTGTATGTATCTGTCTATATATCTATCTCTATATGTCTCTGGGGATGTGTTCATTTCCCACTTCAATTCTAAAAGGCTCTGACTAATAATTTGGTCTTAATTGTTTTTTTAGATTTACACCAATCTTTTTATTTAGCAGAGTTTTCAATCCATTACATTGTCTCCGATATAAGACGGCTGCTGTAATCACTAAAGCATATTTAGTGTTGTCTAGTTCTTCTACAATGCTTATAAAACAGTTGAACACCAGATGACACTTTTAGATTGATGCTTTCCATCAACAATGCTCAAATTCTTTAGCTCTAAACCTATCCTTGCTTTGTGCCAGGCTAGCCCAAATTATTGATAGTCAAATCCACTACTACTCTTATAGTAATTAAATCATATTTATAACCCTTTAATAATGCTTCACATATGCCTTTGGCTGACCCTGATATATGTGGAGACAAATTCCCAGTTGGTATAAATGAACACGTTAACCTGTTAACAATGCATGGTTAACATTGAAGGCTATTGCATATAAATCCTCAAGATTGCTACAGCACCAGAACCAATCCGTGGGGTGTTTCATACAGTATCCTCCTCAAATGATCAGTTTCTGATGAAGTAGATTTCAATTTTCCCCATCTAATTCTTTTCTTACAAAAAATATTTTCAGGCAGAGGAATGTAAACATGCTGGATCTTTGCTGTCTTTGGATTTCTGGTTCTTGTCCCGGAACAAGAATGCATTAATGAGGAATCTAGGAAAATGGAGACCTCTCTCTCTTTCGTCCATACACAACGCATGGCCCATAATTGTACTAGTGATTCTGAAGAGATGGCCTGGAATATTAGGGAAATATTTCTGTGAAACCCTTCATTCCTTAGACTCTAAGGCTTAGAGGAACTTACCTAAGTGATGGGTAAAGTTTTGATTTTTTTTTTTAAAGCTTCCAAGATCTCAAAAGGGCAAATGACAGTGATAAGCACTGGAAATAAATTATAATTATGATTTTCAAAATAATCTGCATGCACATGCCTCCATGCTGGGTAAATGAAGATCTCCAATCTAAATGGGCAAGCATTTAAAATTACCGCAGAGTCAGTAAGATGAGAAGGAACTACGAAATAGGAGGAAAGGATAGGAGAACAGTAGCACAGCCTGGTCAACATAGTGATGTCTGATAAATAAGATCCTCAAAAAATCCCACTTCTCCAGTTCTGCAAATGGAAAAAAATATTAACACTAGAAGAATTTTTAACTGTATGCAAAGATGGAGCTCAGAGAGCACCAAGGGCCCCACAGTTCAACCCTAAGCTTCAAATATTCTCTTCCATCTGAATTCTCTCCAACCATACTTTGGACTCCACTGACTAGACCAATCCAAGGACAGAAACTTAATCATATTCTGCAGCCAATCAAAGCAGTAAATTTTGACTACATTATTCTTTCCTAAAAATCAACAAGTAATTAAAACAGATGGCTCATCCAAGTCCAGTCAGTGAAATTTTCACCTGTGTTTACAGTGAAGTCCATTTGTTCTGTTTTTTCAATGTGCAGAATGTTTAAAATCCTGTATAAACATTCTTATAAAAATACTTATTCTCTTATAAGGTGGTCCAAGGGCTCCCCTTTAATTTTTTCCCCATGTTCTTATTATGCAAAAAATTATAAGTAGCTCTAAAGAGCAAAATGACTGCTTCTGAAACCAGCATGTGGACATCAATTTGGCCACAAATGAGCCTGGCACAAGGCAGACATTTTTCTACCCATATATTTGTCCCTGGGAAGATGACATGGTATCACTTTTTGTTACTCTTAGGATTTCTCGTGGGGATGACATTCTGAATGTTCAAGTGCCAGTTACAACAGTAGGTAAACTTTCTCTCCATTTGGAGCAGTTATTCCTTGTGAAGCAAAAAGGGAAAAGTTAAAAAGGCAAGCCTCAGACCAACTTGTTAGTGTGTCACTGCCTAGTGCCAGTTTGTTTGTTAATATCCAAATGATAAGCATATAACAATCCATTCCCCATTGTAATGTCTATCTGCCTATTAGACCAGGGAAGTGAAGATTTTTCAGGTCGCGCTGTTATTATTATTAGGATCAGATTCAGAATATAAATTGACCGAATTCCTCAGCAACTCTGTACTGATTCTCTGACCTATTTTATCTTATAGAATTGCCTTTCATCTTTAGAATTGCCTGTTTTGTAGTGACACCAGCCTGTAACAACATAGATACAGAATAGTGAAGAAGACCTATCTGCCTGCTGTAATTGAGGTTTTGTTAGAACTGCTGCAATACAATAATCTCCAAACATCTTGGAGATTGCTAAAATCTCTGGTTTTTTCTGTCTTGTACGGTGCACAAATATCAGGAGGCAAATAATATTACTTGACTAGTCAGAGCATTAGCTTTAATATATTCTGTCCAATTATGTACATGCTTGATATGGGAGGACTGGATTCCTAATCTGGATGCCTAATGCTTGTTTCTGAATTGTATGACCCATTTTTGTCTTGTGTACTTAACTAAGGAGCAATACAAACAGTATATAGACTGTAGTATTTGCTGTTCATATCTTTGTTCACATTCCAGATGTTACACTGAGCTACTCTGCATCCTTTGGAATTTCGCAGACTCACTGAAAGCTATGTAGAGCAACAATGGAGAGAAATATTATTGTTGAAAGGATGAGTAGAGTGTATACATGTAAACAAATAGGGGTCTCACTATCTCAAATGACCTTCCAGAATCACAATATCATGTTTCTAAAGGTTTCACTTTATCCCTCATACGGACATGATATTCTTTTCAATTCAAGCTTGCATATGAATCTTTGGCTAGTGTATGCAGGAGAATGAAGAGTTAATGAGGGAGATCTGGATCAACTTTTAGAAATCAGCTAATCTGAGAAACATGACCTAAAAAGTTTCTTGACCTGACCTTGGGGCTGAGAATGAAAACAGTCCACCCTTTCCCTAGTCTGGACCTGTCTACAAGAGAACAGCTATGATCAGAAGAATGTTAACATGATCATGTCTCCGATGCAACACAGTTGCCAAGGATGATAAGGAGCGCAAGTAATACTGAAGCACGTTGGTTATGCCATGAGGGTATGGGGGATGGGAGGTGGGGAGGCAATGTCCAGGGTTTTGGGTTTTTTTAGTAGAAAATCTATACAGTACAACACAATAGAATTGCCTTGCTATGTACTGGAATAACTGACATAGTACTACTACAATCTAACTGTTGTCCATCCTGTGTAAAACTTCAGTCTAGAGTCAGTCTATAATTATCTAACTGTGCCACTAATTAGGACAGGAAACTACTTAGTAAGCATAGGAAACACTACTGGTAAAAATGCACAGCTCTGCAACTGCTACAGATGTTCTTGAGAAGAACCAACAGATAGGCCGGAAGAACACTGGTCACTTCTTGATCTGGAATCATCACCTATTTCCTTCTGCAATGCCATGACAGCAAACTTGAATGTGCTCAGGAAGAATGACCCTTGCTTTGATACTATAATGGTTCAGCTCCCTATCCTCTCCCCCTTTTGCCTACTCTAATTGGTAGCACTTTGTTCTCTCATTTGTGGCAAGAGAAGGGAGGCAACCTGAGCTCATTATTCTACCTTTTTCACTGTCATGGGGGAGCTAACTCTGCTTGAGGAACTGGCCCATGGCTGCTCCGTTACTATTGATTAACTAACTTTCCTTAAAATCTCAGGCAGAGTGACAGATACAGCAAATGGTTTACTTTGCTAAGGAGCTTAACAAAGTACAGGTGGTCCTTGACATACAACTATTCATTTAGTGACCGTTCAAAATTACAACGGCAATGAAAAAAGGGACTTATGACCATTTTTCTCACTATGACCATTGCAGCATCCCCATGGTCATGTGATCAAAATTCAGACGCTTGGCAACCGACTCCTATTTATGACTCAGTGTCCTCGGGTCATGTGATCCCCTTTTGCAACCTTCTGACAGGCAAAGTCAATGGGGAAGCCAGAGTCACTTAACAACCGTGGTACTAACTTAACAACTGCAGTGGTTCACTTAACAACTATGGCAAAAAAGTCATAAAATGGGGCAAAAGTCACTATCTTGCATAGCAATTGAATTTTGGGGCTCAGTTGTCAGAATTTGAGGAATCCTCTTATATGTCTAGCCCCAGTTATTTTCTAGAGAAAGGAAGACCCAAGAACAGATATATTTACACCCACACCCAACTCTCTACATTCTCTGTGGGGAGTCCTTCTTTCAAAGGCCTCCATGGTGGATGTAAAAACACAAACATGGATCTCTGCAGGGGCCTTGCGATGGGATGGGACGGGACTATGCAAGGAGTGGGGGAGGAAAGTCTCTCTCACACTTGATTCAGGTGTGTGAGTTTATGTTGAATGGCAGGTCATTTCTCTGCATCAATCATAGTCAAGAGATGAAGGGACAGGGGTGCCTCAAGGCCCCTTTCTACATTTTCTCTTTTTACATACTTTTCCAGGATTGCTTTTGTATTCCTGTTCAAGATTAAAGTGCAGTGGGTGGGGACCTCGAGGGTGGAGTATTATCTTCCTTTTAGTAAACTGACTCAACAATCATTGCTGATGCTTAAATACTTTTACAGATTTCTGGCTCATTTCTGAGCACAAGAAGAAAAGTTAGTTTTTTAAATTTAAACTTTAAAAGTTTGAACTTTTTACATAGCTTTAAAGTCTTATATAATTTGGGATTTGTAGAGAGCGTGATCTGTAAATCAGAGAGCTGGAGGTCAATCAAATATATTGGATTATGGATATAACCGGCAAATAAAATAGCTGACAGAGGCCAATCCAGTGGAATTTGGATATACCTTTCAACTATTAATATTTTCCTAATTTTTAGTCTGATATATTATGACATAAGCAATTTTGTTTAAGGCTGTGATCTTCAACACACTTTGGACCACAGCATGACTTGCTAATGAATAAATATACATAGGATCCCAAAATAATGGTGACTGGCTTTTACAGCCCTAAGAATTCTAAGCATTATCTAAACGTCTACAAGCAAGAATTGCTTGCACTTGGTTTGCCATAAGTGGCAAATTAATCACTTGATAATGCTATTTATTTACTTCGGCTGATTATTAGCAGCTCTTCATTGAAGTTCTCAGAGCAATTTAAAATAAGAAAACTGGAGCAACAACCACACTAAAACAACAGTCTAAAATAAATTTCTAAAATAAAACACCTTCACATTTAAGCACCAGGAAAAATTAGATACAGTAGAACCTCTGGTCATGACCATAATTCATTCCATAACTTTGGTCGCAACCCGATTTGGTCATGACCTGAACCTAATTTTGGAAATTTGGCGCTTACAAAAACAATGGCACAGAAGGGGAAATTGGCCACGAAAAAAAATTTGTGAATTTTTTGGTCGGAACCCAATTTGGTCGTAGTCAGAAGCGTTCGGGACCAGAGGTTCTACTGTAAGTAAAATTGTTTTTAGCTGGAAGACAGAGTGCAAGGGGAATGTTGAGAAAAGCTTGACTGTAATTATTTTTATTTTAATTCAGACAAAAGAGACACTTTGCAGCAGCATCTTGGAAGCTGGTCTAAATACCATTGTGATCCATTTATTAGGTGTCATTCAAAAAGTTATGGCTAACCATAAGAGACCTTTCCCAGATTTCCTGCCTTGTATTTTAAGAATGATCTGTTAGTATCCAGATTATGAAAACTCTTCAAGCTTTCTGTGATAGAAAATCTCTTTAACTCAATTCTTATTTAGAGGTTACTAAGTCTTGAGCCAAGAAAAGTGGTACAGCAGTGCCTCCCAGTGGCTACATTCAAGTAACTATACTGAGCATAGAAAATTGAGAACGATGTATGTATGTATGTATGTATGTATGTATGTATGTATGTATGCATGTATGTATGAATGATGTATGTATGTATGTATGTATGTATGTATGTATGTATATATGTATGTATGTATGTATTGTGTATTTATTTATTTCCCACCTTTATTAATTTTAGAAGCAATGCAAGGCAATGAATATATCTTCCTCCTATTTTCCCCACAACAACCCTGTGAGAGAGTTGAGAGAGTGACTGGCCCAGAGTTTTCGAGCTGGCTTTCATGGCTAAGGCAGGACTTAATATAAATGCATGTACATTGTTTACATTTGTCTGTTGTGACATTTGAAATGAGCTTTGTAATCTTTAATCAGTTATTATTTGTGTGAGGAATTTTGTCAAAAACTCTCTGGCTTCAAAAGGTTACTGAGATGTGGGAAGTGATTGGCATGAGTAGTGTTTCAAAAATTGAATTCTTTATGGAGGGTTCACCCAATCTAAAACATATTCCAACACAAAATTGGAGAACCCTCCAGTCCCACAACCTTCAAGAAAGTAATTATTTTGGAGTCCTTATTGTTCTCTGAGCTTGGTTGTTTGCTTTCAGAGGTGCACTTATGTTGCCTAGTTGAGTATTGGAACATCTGCAAACAAACAACCAAGCTCAGAGATTGATAAGGACTCTACAGTTCAATCCTGAGCTACATACATTCTCTTCTATTAAAACTAATTAGTTTATAATTAGTTTATCAATTTCAAAGCACTGTAAATAATGTACTATATTTACTAATGTAAATAATGCAATATCAACATGAGCCAATGCAGAATTATTAAATGCATAAAATCTAATATATATTATTACAATGACATTTGCTGTCAACAGCATTACAATAGAATACTCAAATTCTTTACATAATCTTTAAGATTACCAATATCCAAACCCACTTTTTAAAAACAAAGGGTATTATCATTTTTATGAACTTTGGAATAAGGAATTAGAAAGCTTATACTCTTGAATCAATAGATTCCTCTTCTAAATCACACTGAAACTACATGCCATTCTGGAAAGGAATAGTAATTTCCAAAGTAAATTTCCCAAATCTAAAGCAATTTCTGATTTATTTCTGGAAACTATCAAACCATGCTAGAAATGGTGTG
Source organism: Thermophis baileyi (assembly GCA_003457575.1). NCBI lineage: Eukaryota > Metazoa > Chordata > Lepidosauria > Squamata > Dipsadidae > Thermophis > Thermophis baileyi. Next base: position 220,259 of record QLTV01001469.1, read on the forward strand.
AAAAAAGGAACAGAGTATACCAGATTTTTCCAGAATGTTCCAGTCTTGAATTACTGATTTTCTTTTGTGTCCTTCCTTCCTTCCCTTAATATTTTTTCTTACATAATTAAATTTCATTGTAATAAAAAATGCCCAGAAAAGACAGGTAACCAAAGCAGCAATGAAGCTGAGTGGGCTGAAAATGGATTCTATATGTAATGTGAAAAATAGCTTAACTATATGCGTTGAAGTTGGCATCAAACCACTTCAGCCATAAATCTTTTCATATCATTAATTTGTCATTTGTAAGATAGGACTTTAATTTTGCAGTTCTTTGCAAAAACTTCTATTTCTTCAAACCCTCATTTTTAGCCCTAAATTGAATCAAAACAGAAATCAGGAAGTGGAGAAAAGCTTTCTTCCTTCTTTTTGTGCCAGGGCTGTTTTCTATTTCTGAAAGGCATGAGGCTGATGTTTTCTTGCTTACAGTTTCTTCAGGGGGGGCTGGGGGCGCCTGCTGAATTTTTGCTTGCAATGTAAAACATCTGCCAGGAAAACAAAAGTTGGAAACGTTTGTTTAAAATTTTCCATCCATCTTCAGGATGAACCTGGATGCAGAAAAACATCATAAACAAACAGTTTTATATTGTTGTTCAAACAGAAACTCCTCCACTCCTCCACTCGCAACAGAATACCTTATTCCACAAGACTTGAAATTTTGGGCTTAGACAACTTAGAACTACGTCGCCTTAGAACCGATCTAAATGTAGTTCATAAAATTATCTGCCACAATGTCCTACCTGTCAATGACTACTTCAGCTTCAACCACAACAATACACGAGCACACAATAGATACAAACTTAAAGTAAATCGCTCCAAACTTGACTGCAGAAAATATGACTTCAGCAACAGAGTGATCAATGCCTGGAATTGACTACCTGACTCTGTGGTTTCTTCCCCAAACCCAAAAAACTTTAACCTTAGACTGTCTACTGTCGACCTCACCCCATTCCTAAGAGGTCTGTAAGGGGCGTGCATAAGCGCACCAGCGTGCCTACCGTCCCTGTCCTACTGTCCTATTGTCCTCATCTATCTGTATTCACTTTGATTATGTTTATGTTTATACCTATACCTGCTATCTTGTACATGTTTGACAAACAAACAAATAAAATAAATAAAAAAATTACAATGCATTGATTCAATATTTATTGGAATAAATTATTGAGCATTGCCTTGATTTAGGAAGTGATCTGATATAAGAGACTTGTTGTTTAAATTAGTTCTTGAAAGTTACTAGTAATCATTTGCAGCCCCCTTCCACCGTCTTTCTTAATGAAAGGGCATATACCGTATCATCTTTCCTTCCAAATGGCTCAAGAAATGGATTAGAAACCAAGACTGGATGGAATCCATAACAACAGTCTGATTCGCATCCAAGTCTATCTCGGGGGCAGATGGACTTTTATAATGAGGGAAGAGAAACTTTTAAAAAGGTTTAAAAATCTTCCTTTTTGTTGTTGAAGATATCTGATGATATCATAGGAAGAAAAATCGATAGTTTCAGTCCTTTTTCACCATCAATGGTGAGAGTTGAGGAGGCTTTTAAAAAATGTTATAAAATTAGGTTATTTTCTTTAATTTGTTGCTTTCCCAGAGAAAACAACACTGCCAGTATTCAACAGTTTGCTTTCAGTCATAATATTTGAGGGCTAGTAAAAAACAAAACAAAACAAAACAGGGTGGTAAGCAGCATATGGCCTGGTAGATTGTCCATTCCTTTCACTAAGCCATAATGACATAGCCAACACTGGACTATGAGGGACAAGAGAAGTGAAGAAGGCCAGGATATCTAGGGAGGAACAGACCATGCCTGGAAGCACAGGAAGTGTTAAGTATAGAAGCCCTGTGTAAAATTTCAGCCATCTCAGTCTTAGAATACATACACAACTATTTCTGTTCTAAAGGGTACCTGGAGGCCTTAAGTGAAGAGACTTGGCTGGAGTAGGCTATAAGCTTGGGAGTCTGAAAGCCATATAGTTCCATGTTCTTTGGCATCCACAGTACTGAAATCAGGGAAAAGGTAGTTCCAATCTGAGCTGATCCATTCTTATAGTACTGGGGAAGTTCAACTGCTATGTCCTGGGAATGGAGATCAGATGTGTTCAGGATTGCATTATCTCTGTTGCAATCATCAGCTACCGGCAGTTTTAGGTTTTCTCAGCCTCAAGCCATATAGGTGGTTACTTATTAGATCTATATTTCTTTGGATAGATGACATAGGACATTATTTATGAATTGTGAGAAGCCTCTCGCAATAGTCAATGGCAGGGTGCCCCTTGGCTTGACAGTGAGCTCCAGGGCATCAAACAGTTGAAGAGATGCCTAGAGCAACAAAGATAAAAGGTGAAGAATGAATACAACAAAGCTCAAGTACAAGCCCATGTTCAGACCCGCACTGTGGTGATTAAAAACAGCAAAGGATGCTTATTTCTCTACACTTATTCCTTCGAAAGTTTCTTTTCTGGTGACCTTGTTCAGAGTGACTTGCTCTGCAGGGAAAGAATTGATATGCCAATGCTCCTCAGGTTGCTAGGACATGCTTCTTTGCAGATAAAATAATTTATGTTCATTTGAGTTTGGATGCTATGTGGATGATTTGGGTAATATTTTATTATCTGGGATTACAACATTCAAAGAATTTCATACGGTTCTCTGTAGTATAATCTGCTTGCTGCCCAAGGGTCCAGACAAGGGGTGCAGATGATGTAACTTCACAAGAGGATGTAATCCCAAAAGCAGTCCTTTCATTGGATGCCCCCTTGCCTTGAAACACTTGCCTGGAGGTTCAATTGGCACTTTGTTTATTTACTTTCTGGGGAGCTGTTAAAGACTATTTTGTTTCAATGGACATTTGGGTTATGATTTCCAAGATTGTTCTGTTAGATGCAGAGGTTCTCAAACTCGGCAATTTTAAGCCAAGTTTGAGAAACACTGTATTAGACTGAGATGGATGTATTTCAAACGGAAACATGACAAGGGTTGGACACCATGGCCTTTCCTGATGCAAGGATTGCTGGCACTGACAGTTCAGTTGCAACCTATTTTTTGCCTTCTGCTCAGATAGTCAGTAGTGAACTTGGCCTCGTCTGTGGAGATTCTCAGTTTTCATCATTCATCATTATTTTCATCATTCATTATCACAACTGATGAAGTTTCTTGGATGAGAAACGAAACGTTTTGTTCTTTTTCCTCAAGGAAAAAACAGTTCAGTTGCCTTTTCTTAAGAAAGCACTTTTGGCCTCGTTTCCCTCACGAAAGTTCTCTTCTTCGGAGAAAAGCGGCAGCTAGAGCCCATCTTTCGGAGGGCCTCCCGATGGAAATGGGCCTCCCCCTTCCTCTCCACAGGAATCCGAACGACCCTTCAAGCCCATCATCCGGGTCACTCCCGTTCACCCGGCCCGCCAATAGGCAACGCAACGCAATCCAGCCTCGCCCGCCCACGGTTGCGTAACCATTCCTTTTATACAATTTAGGGGACGCCGATTGGCTCCTCCCACCTCCCACTTCCATTCTTTGCAACATTGGATTAGCGGAGCCGGCGGCCGGCAGATTGAAGTCGCGAGCGATTCGCTGAGCGGGCTCGCCCCCCCCCTCGAGAGCCGCGGCCTGATTGGTCAGTGCCTCCCCTTGCCTGCCAAGGTGGAGGAACAAGGCAGGTACGGATTGGCGGGCGGCTCTCTCCGCTTCCGCCGGTGAAGGTGAAAGTCTCCTCCAGGCGGGCAGCGGATTTGCACTGTTGGGAGCCGCAGCTGGTGGTAGTGGTGCTGCTGCTGCTTGGGACCCTCTCCGCCATGGCTCCCGGAGCAGGATCTGTCTTTGCCGCCGTTCCCCAAGCCGCCCCGGTGGCGGTTTTCCAGCTCACGGAAGATTTCCGCGCTGACGAGGATCCTCGCAAGGTCAATCTCGGAGTGGGAGGTGAGAGAGTGAAGGCGGGAAGGAGAAGAGCGCGCCTGCCTCTCTTCTGCCCTCCAGTCGCGTTTTCACTTTAGGCGACCACGGGGCTCGGTTCCCTCGCAGAGCCCTGGGGATTCCAGGGGATCCCCTCTCCGAATTTCCGACAGGGCCCTGCTGAGTTTTGATCGGCTTTAATGAAGCAGACAGCCGGTATAGGCGATGCGTTCTTAGCAGCCGCATTTCTGAAAGCTCAGCCCCGAGTGAAAGTGTGCCTTAAGAAGAGACGACGGGTAAACTCCGTCCAGTTGGTTCTTTACACCGAACAGGCATTTATGTTGGTTTGACAATTTGCCCTCTTTGTGACCTGAAGCACTTGATTTTTCATGTGCAGATATATTCCTCTTCTGTGTGAAGAATAATTAGTAGTACAGTAATAGAATACAGGTAGTCCTCGATTTGGAACAGTTCATTTAGTGACTGTTCAAAGTTACAACGGCACTGAAAAAAGTGACATGACCATTTTGCACACTTACGACCATATGACCATTTTTCACAGTTAATGACCATTGCAGCATCCCCATGGTCACATGATTAAAATTCAGACTCTTGGCGACTGACTCATATTTATGACGGTTGCATTATCCTGGAGTCATGTGATCCGCTTTTGTGACCTTCTGACAAGCAGTGCCAGTGGGGAAGCCAGATTCACTTAATTGTGTTACTAATTTAACAACTGTAGTGATTCACTTCACTGTGGCAAGAAATGTCGTAAAATATGGCAAAATTCACTTAACAAATGTTTCAGTTAGCAACAGAAATTTTGGGCTCTGGTGGTCATAATTCGAAGACTACCTGTAAAGGGTGTTTTGTGTATGTGGGTGCTTTTAAGTCACTGTTGACTCCAGGCAACTGCTGAACAACTTGCGGTTTTCTTAGCAAGATTTTAGGAAGGGATTTGTCATTGCCTTTTTCCTAGGACTGAGAGAGAGAGACTGGCCCAGTGTCACTCCACTAGTTTTCTATATAAGACAGGGCCAGTTAAGGTGCCTCAATTCCTATACCTAACTGGCTCTTGTAGTATACTGGAGTTAGATAATTATTGATCCAGATAATTAGAACCCAAAGTACTTAAACTGATGACTCATGAGGATTAGTGTAATTTCCATTCTTTTTTGTGCCATACTTTTCTTTGGTTTCATTTAGGTTGGATTTCCTGACAAATATTAGCAGAGAAGTATTTGCAATGCATTGATTAGAGTTAAAGGATCCTGCAGAATATGTAATGGCTGGTCTGATCTGCCCAAAGACTTTTGTAACAAGCTGTGATCACAGAGGGCAGTATTAGTGTCCTTTGCTTTATAAAGGACATCCAAAATTAGAGTCTACCCAATGCCTGCACTAATTCTCAAGGCACAGTCCCATGACTCTTAATGATGAAAACCTATGCATTTTGGCATGATCTTCCATGCAAATTTCTTTATTCTATTGATGTTTTAAGTACCACTAATTGTCAGGGATATATTTTGGCTGTGCCACTTGGACGCAAGTCTTTATAGTTAATAATTAAAGATACAGAATTATGATTACAGTGTTGCTTATGCTTTTGAGATGATTTAAATACAGATGTGATCATGATAGAGCTCTAGCCTGAAATTTGCAGTAATCCTTTATGATTCAGCACTGCTACTTATGTTTAATCAGCAATGTTATGGAGCCTTTTTGAATTCCCTGGGTACAGACAAATATCCAGCAATGGGAAAAGAGGAAGAGATTTTGGTGTCTATGTTATGGTATAGTATGGTATAGTATGGTATGTGGACTTCTAGTGCCAAATATTCTAACTGGGGTGTGGCTGTCGAAGATGTCCAAATACTAGTTGAGCCAAACTGCAGGGCTTTGAGAGATTACTGCCTGAGTCTTGCAGAAACAGGAAAGGAGACTTTGCACCAGAAAATAAAGTCCAAGTTGAATGGGCAGGTCAGTTCTTTGTTAAACAGTAATTTTTGCCCCTGCATTAGACATGCACATGTTCTTTCATCCTTTTGTTGATCATTATATGGTAGAATAGCCAAAAAGTCATTCCAAAATTTTCTGCTTTAAAGGAAATTCTTTAATTCTCTTTGTACTAATGTTCCCAATATTTCTCAACTGTTGTTACTTGCTCCATTGTGCATCCTCATGATTTTAATCTGTTTCTAACAATCAAGACATTGCTTTCTGACTTACAGTTTTTTGCCCCAAAACTTCTATTCAGTTATAAACTTTAGAGCTCCCCAGATCTCTTATTTGTAACAGTCAAACTAACAATTTGATCGTCTCCATGAAGATTAAAATTTTAATTTAATTTAAATTTAAATTTTATTTTTAATGTCTCTCCAAATAGAGTCTGGAACTGGCCCTGCGTTGTTGTTAGTCTTACATTCTTCAAAGGTTTTAAAGTGAAAACCAACAATCTAGAATAAGAGGGTGCCTTGCATTCTCTCTCACCCCCACCATTATTATTATTATTAGCAATAGCACTTAGACTTATATACCGCTTTACAGTGCTTTACAGCACTCTCTAAGCGGTTCACAGAGTCAGCATATTGCCCCCAACAATCTGGGTCCTCTTATTAGCATTATCATCATCATCATCATCATCATTATTATTATTATTATTATTACTATTATTATTACTATTATTATTATTATTAGCAATAGCACTTAGACTTATATACCGCTTTACAGTGCTTTACAGCACTCTCTAAGCGGTTCACAGAGTCAGCATATTGCCCCCAACAATCTGGGTCCTCTTATTAGCATTATCATCATCATCATCATCATCATTATTATTATTATTATTATTACTATTATTATTACTATTATTATTATTATTCCTTGCATTTGTTAAGGTGAATCTATTTTCTCCTTCAGCTTATCGCACAAATGAAGGACAGCCATGGGTATTGCCAGTTGTCCGGAAAGTGGAAATGATGATTGCCAAGGACGCCGATTTGAATCATGAATATCTACCTATTCTGGGTTTGCCGGATTTCCGTGCCAATTCCTCACGAATTGCACTAGGAGAGGATAGCCCAGCCATCAAAGAGAAGAGGGTAAGCATGAGGCTGGAAAAGAAACTTTTGTTGCCAATCATTGTTGGCCTCTTAAAGTTCTGTGAAATGTTAGTTCATCAACTACCCAGCCAAGCTGCATTTTTTGACACAACTGAATATCATCATAACAGCTGCCAAACAAAAAGGAAATAACAATACATTTTTAATGAAATGACTCTATTGATCTTAGAGAATAAATTCTAAAAACACATTTTTGAGAGAAATGCACTATGTTGAAACAAGTAGTTTTACCTGTGTGGTATGAATCATTTAGTCAAGAAGTTGGAGAAACAGAAAAATTTGGGGCTAAGAAGGATGGACAGACTGGTGTGTTATATTGTTCCTCCTATTTGAAGTAGAATTCGTGCAATTTGATTGGATGGAACCATTTGGAGAGAGCAGAGATCTGATTGTATCAGATTTTATGGCAATTTGGATGCCAATTTAAAAGGAAGGATGAATGGTCACCTTACAACTCAATATTTCTTTCCCTCTATTCCAGGTGGGAGGTGTCCAATCCTTGGGGGGCACTGGAGCTCTCCGTATTGGAGCAGAGTTTTTGAGACGGTGGTATAATGGAACCAACAACACAGCTACCCCTATCTATATTTCTGATCCTTCCTGGGGTAAGTGCAGCGAGCTGCTAATATTTTTGATCTGGAGTGGAGCAAAAAGAAAACAAAATTCCTGATTTCTTCAAAGTGATGTATCCAGATGCTTGGACTTCAGATCTCATGATTTCCAGCACAGCCTTTGGATTTGGGAACACTACCCTCTTAATATAGACCACATAAGTCAACCTTAGGTTGAACCTGCTTTTTCCACAGAAAACCATAAATCTGTCTTTACGGATGCTGGCTTCAAGGACATCCGGAACTATCGCTACTGGGATGCAGCAAATAGGGGTCTGGACATTCAAGGATTCCTTTCTGATTTGGAGGTGCGTCAGGTATCCTATAGGTTGGGGGCAATTAGATAGCAATATGAAAAGAACACCAGATAAGGCTGGGCAATGGGCATGGCAGAGAGCACCTTCCTGTGTAGATCATTTCTAGTAGCTGCACATTCTAGAGGTCAGTGCAGCATTATTACACTGAATTGTTTCAGAATCGCTTAACTGAACAATTGCCAGAAAGATGGTCCTCTTTTACTTGCTTCATTCCACTCAGGATTCTCTTCTACGTGTATGAATTCCAAGTGCTGGAAACAGAACCTGTATGCGCATAGTACTTCTGAAGCATTGTTAAACTATATTTGTTCACGCTCCCAATCAATCATCCCAAAAAAAATCTATGGTAAATTTCAGAATTCTGCAGAAAAAGGGACTGAATAATTTTGATGCAGGGAAATGGTAAAATACGTTTTGGTTTTTCTTCGGCCCTAATCCTTAATAATCTTCTGAATTTTATAAGCATTAGTAGATTTCCCACTTATGAGAAAGATGTTAATCCTGCTATACTACCTGCAAGATTACATGGAAACCTATTTATGCTTGACTTTCAGCAACTTTAGCTAACTCCAGTTCTTTTGCTTTCTTTATCCAGAGTGCTCCAGAGTTTTCCATCTTCATCCTCCATGCTTGTGCTCATAATCCCACTGGCACAGACCCCACTCAGGAGCAGTGGAAACAAATTGCTGCTGTTATGAAGGTACTGACTCTTCTGATACTACTAGAAGATAGATGCATTTTATGTTCCAAAATTATTGTCATGCATTTAACTTCTTGATGCAAAGGAATCCCAGTACAAAGAGCTACCCTGTTTTCCCCAAAATAAGACATCCCCTGATAATAAGCCCAATCGGGCTTTTGAGTGCATGGCAATAAGGCCAAGCGCTTATTTCAGGGTTCAAAAAAATATAAGACAGGGTCTTATTTTTGGGGAAACATGGTAGTGTGTGAAGATTCATTTCCCAGGAGGCAATTGAGGATACTACGGAGCAGGCCTAAAGCCTACACCTCTCACTGTTCCATTCTTACAGCGCCGGTTCCTGTTCCCATTCTTTGACTCCGCCTACCAAGGCTTTGCCTCCGGTTGCCTGGATAGAGATGCTTGGGCTGTACGTTTCTTTGTATCGGAGGGCTTTGAACTGTTCTGTGCCCAATCCTTCTCAAAAAATTTTGGCTTGTACAGTGAGTATTTATGGGATCTGTTACTTAATTGGAAGATTTTGGGTGCCCCCCCCTTTGTATTTTTATGTTACATTAAACTATGAGCCATTTTTGGGCAATTCCTTTGGAATGCAGGTGGTTATACAGAACTACTGATACGGGAAGAGCAGGGCTGGTTTCTCAGTTCATGGTTGTACTTTTCCTTTTTCCTCAGATGAGCGAGTGGGAAATCTGTCCGTTGTGGCAAAGGATGCAGATAACGTGAAGCGTGTCCTATCACAGATGGAAAAGATTGTCCGTACTACTTGGTCTAACCCACCATCTCAAGGAGCACGAATTGTGGCTACAACGCTCACCACACCAGAGCTTTTTGCCGAGTGGTAAGAACAGAGCGGTACTTGTTTGCTGAGCAGTAAGAACAACGTGACAAAAAGTAGCCATTAAATCTTAAGTTATTCTTGTCATACGCATTCTGTGGCAGGAAGGACAATGTGAAGACAATGGCAGATCGGGTCTTGCAGATGCGGGCAGAACTCCGGTGTCGGCTTGAGGCTCTGAGCACACCAGGCACTTGGCATCACATTACAGAGCAGATTGGCATGTTTAGCTTTACTGGCCTCAACAGTGAGTACAATGGGGCAAATGGATGGGGTAGGTGATTAAGGGTGCCAAGAGGAAGAACTGTAGAGGCATTTAACTGTGACCTTAAGGAAGATGGGAGAGGTGCGGAGTCCTGGGAAAATATAAAGCATGAGCAAGTGATTCAGAACATCCCTCTATTGACCTTGTTGCTCTTAAAAATGAAGGTTTTGGAAAGGATTTCCAGTCCTTCTGAAACAAGGGACTCTCCCTCAGACATCTGTTTCTCAACCAGGCTTAATTTGAAGGGTTGGTGGAAGGTTTTGTATTTTTACCATGAATTGTCATGCCTCTACCCCACTATTAGTCTAGTCATGTCGTCCATTTTGAAAAGAGTTTACAACAGGCTTATGTTTCACTTGGCGGATGTTAACTATATTTTCTCTGCATGACTGTTTATTTCTCATTGACCAAATCAAGTGTCCACAGAGTATGGTAAAAAAAAAAAAGGGGGGGGACTTGCTAGCTTGCCTTTTATATCCTATCTTGTGGGTGCTTCTAGGTCAAATATGAAATGTAGCAAAAGTTGCTTGAGGGTTCTGGTGAGAACTCCTGACATTTTGTCTTTTTCCTTTCCAGTTAAGCAAGTACAATACCTGATCAAGGAGAAACACATCTACCTGATGGCCAGTGGCCGTATCAACATGTGTGGTTTGACCACAAAGAACCTGGATTATGTCGCTAAGTCCATCTATGAAGCAGTCACCAAAATCTAGGAAATCTGAAATTGGACATTGCATATATGTCACTTCCATAGTATTTTAACTGTTTTTAAGACGCAAGCTATCACTGTTAGGGGGAATTTATGCACAAGAATAGCCAAGGCAGGTGAGCAAAGAGCACCGCTTAACTTTTCCCCATTACCATTTTTATGCTTCAAATCCTTTCCTCCCCGAAACTGCTCATTGTGAATATGAGAGAGAGAGAAAATATTGTTATATTTCCATATGTAGGGAAAATTACTTGGAGGAAAATTGATAATTGTATACATTCAAAAAATAATAATAATTAAGGAATCCTCTAAATCATTTTGTCTCCTGCTAACTTTACTAGATTCCAAATCAGTCTTTGGATTTGGGAGATTAAAAACAAAAAAGGTAGAACTTAACATGCAGTTGCATGCAATAGTTGACCTGACCTTTAATAGCCTGAAGAACTGTCTCCTTCCGTTTTACCAAGCTGGTAGTCTCACTGTGCTTCATCTTTGTTGCTCAGGAGTGACTGGGAACTGCAATTGTCCCAAGTGTCTTCTTGCCTCTTGATGTGTGTCTATGTATCCATGTGTCAGTGGGACTGAAACTAAAACGTGTCCCTTCTATATGTGAGCTGTCAATTTGCACACTTAGAATTAATAGCACCTGCTTCTAGAATGGAAGCCTTCAACCATTTCCTGCTGCCTTGTATGTGTACATTCTGCACTTTATGTAACTGACCCCATCTGACCGGAGCCTGATGAAGCAAGAGGACAGTGCCCCAGGGGCGGATACCAAAATAATTAGTCTAGCAGTTATGGGCTGTGTGGGGTTTTTCAGGAAGCAAGATTGTAATTACTGCTGGCTTTCAGTCTCGCATGAACTAAGACTGTAAACCATAATTGTACCTTATCCCTCAATGCAGAATAAATAAATATTTCTTCATGTAGCTCCCATTTATAAGCCAACGTATGTTTAAATATTGTACGTTTATATTTTTAAAACAGTATCATTCTGTGTTTGACATAAAATAATTTATTGCTTCTTCCTAGGAACTTGAGGACAAAAGACAGGAACAGATTTATTTATTTTTTTGCTTTTTTGTGTTCTCTAAACTACCAGAACACTTTATTTCAATGGGTAAATTAATATGTTAAGATTTCCTTTGAGCCCACAAGGCTCTATACCCAAACATACCTTGATTTACCTGAAATGTATTTTTTGTAAGGAAGCCTAACTTGGTACAAGGTGGCTATCCACTATCTTATCAGGTTTACTCTTCCATGGTCTCTGTAGGGCTGCCACCATCCTGTTATGTCTAAAGTCATGATTATTTTCACATCATAATCACACTAAGTCATAATGTAGTGGTACCAGATTTGGGGTACAAAACCCCAGATGAACACTACAGGGCAGCAAAGAACAATCTCTTTGCTGCCACCAAATGGCTGTCCAGATTTTTATAATACAGTACAATTCATAGTGGTTTGTTTGTTCTTTGGTCTAGTGTGTGAAGCTAAATATGCTTTTTCTGCTAGTTTCCACCATGCCCCCACAGTTAAACACATTTTTGATAGGTCATCTTGAAATGGATTAATACATCTAATAAAGGTTGTATTTGGAACATGCTACATTTACATTGTCCAGATTCTCACCAGCATCCAATTTTAAATTGGAGCCGAGGTGGCGCAGTGGTTAGAGTGCAGTACTGCAGGCTACTTCAGCTGACTGCTAGCTGCAGTTCGGCGGTTCAAATCTCACCGGCTCAAGGTTGACTCAGCCTTCCATCCTTCCGAGGTGGGTAAAATGAGGACCCAGATTGTTGGGGGCAATATGCTGACTCTGTGAACCGCTTAGAGAGGGCTGTAAAGCACTGTAAAGCGGTATATAAGTCTAAGTGCTATTGCTATTGCTAAATTATGCAGAATGAGAAATTATATCGTTAGAGGCAAGTTGTACTGGAAAGTGGATGAGCTTTTGAGATGGCAAATAAGGAGACTTCAGATAATGAAAAATCACAATATTAAGGAAACAGTGCTACAATCCTCCATGAACTTATTTTGATATAATTTATTTTTAATTCAGCAAGTTTAAATTATAGGAAAGCAGAAAACTCTTTAAAAAAATAAACAGAAGCAATGGTATCCCATAGAGGCAGAATAAATCTTATCTTTTTACTTCACATGCCTCTCTCTTACTTGAACAATAAAACTGCAGTAAGTGACTCTTCAGAAATACCTCTGTGGACCTGCCACTGTTAGATGTGTCTGTCCATGAAATGTTAGTAGTGCCACTTTTGGATCTTTACCAGCTAAACAGGTGGAAAAATGGACTTCAAAACTACTTTTAAGCATTCAATGATCTAAATTTTGAGCCTGATGAAGAAGATGCATAAAGGTCACATTTTGGGGGCATCTCTACTAAAACATCTTTATCTTTCCCTCTCTCCATCTCTCCTGTATAAGCTATACATCAAAGGAACTAAATTTAAAACAAGTGCATATTATTTCTCCCAAAGATCTGATATCAACTCTTTTCTTTTGTCAATTGATTTGAAGTCAGAATATCGGGGTCAAAAGCCCATTTATTCACAGGTTACAAATGACAAGGTGATTTGTACCATGATCTGCACTTAATACCATCAGCCTAAACCCTGCTGGTGCTGTTTACCAGTACCAATATGTCTAGGGCTGATTTGGATAATGTACAGATGCAGATGAACTCTGAGTATATGGTGCGATGTTGTTGCATGCACTCATATCTTCTGGACTACACTAATGGAGTGGCATGTCTAGCAGGAAAGAAGGACTCTGTGCCCTCCTCCTTTATATTTTTCCCCAGTGATAGTAACTCTGAGATGGTGAGGACACTGCCCTGCTAAGCTACCTAAAGGAATCTTTATACTCCACCGATATACTGTTTTCATTTCCACTTTTTCCTGAGACTTTCTCAGCTCATATTTGCTGATGCCACTTCTGAAGCTTAAATGGCTGTGGTCTCTTTAACCCTAAAGGTAAGGAGTGGTTAATGTTGGAGAAGCAGGTGCTGTCACATACACATGAATCTGGTCACAGTAGGCTGTCATGCTGCAGACCTGGGAAAAAAGACAACTGTTAAGACTTATAAGTTTAAAAAAACCCTTTGTTTTTCCTGCTCTAATTCACACAACTGATTGATTTACTAGCCAGAACAGAACTGGTATCTTCCTACATACTACGGGAGAAAATCTAGGGCCCTTTTGGCTCAAGTACAATGCATATTGTTCCTCTTAACAGTCACCTCCGAAAATATGATTATGATTTCTTACATTAGACTAAGCATGCACAAGAACTGTTTTTAGCCGCACAAACAGCCCTTATATCAAGTGTTGAAAAAAACCCTATGTTTACATCAGTGTAAACTTGAATCACTAAATAAATGGAAAATGGGAGGATCATGCCTCTCAACACTTTCATCTTAAAATGCTTGCAAGTTCACATTTTTGTAATCAATATAATGATTATAAATCCATTCAATGTGCCTTCCCATCTCCTTCATGTTTACAGACCATTTTAAAGTAACATTTGTAGCAAAAAAGATGAATTAAGAATTAAGCAATTACTGCTGGAATTATTTAACGTACCCCAGGTCATAACATCTTAGCACTAATTTGGCCAGGAATATTGTTCAATAGAAATTTCTGAAAACTAGTTTTCTGGTTACTGTGGGACTTAAGCACAGTGAAATATCATTGTTAGATATTCATTGTTGTATTCCCTATTTGCACTTTTCTTAGTGGGTTGCTTGTACAAGATTGTAGTTCCATTTAGTACAGCAATGTGGCTTTCCAGATGAATCAAACTTGTTCATTACTGTCTTAGTATACATATTGTTAATTCTTGTATCATTTGTAAACTTCAACAAACTAATGTTCAGCCACTCATCCGTTTTGTCAACAAGCTCAATGGTGCTGAACATAGAGTCATGGAATGCATTGGTGCTGGCTGTGATATGGCCAGCTGACTAGACAGATAGTGAGTGTGAGGAAGTGGGAACTGTGAGTGGGCCTTGGCTAGAATACATTGGGGAACTGTGATGGACAACCTTGTGGACCTCAGTGGGCCACTAGCAGTCTACAGTATGGATCAGTTTGGAGATACTGCACAACTTGCTTAACCCAGTCTTAGTTCCTTATTGTCTGATCTAGCAGCATGCAATTATGCTGAGTCAAGGGTAGCCAGCTGGAGGAATATAGGGTTTCTGACCTTTTCCTGCCTTGCGTGCCATAGCCAGAAAAATACTGTTAAAGCTTTACTACATCAATGAGCCCTTCCATTTTGGCCAGGGAGTCAGCAGAGGCATTGCTTGGATGCTGGAATGTTTGACAGATGTGTATGACTGTCAAGCCTTGGCAATGAGTTTTATAATCAAACTCTTTGTATTTGGGTCACTCAGCACGTACAACTTATAGAAACATAGAAAAAGACCCATAGGTCCATCAAGTCTGCTCTTTGAGATTTTATTTGTTTTTGGTTTTTTAATTTATTATTTTTAATTTTATTTTAATTAAATAATTTTAATTAATTAATAATTAATTTTATTTTCATTTATTGTTTTAAATTTTATTTTTTTAAATTTTTGTTGATTGATAGACATGTGTTTATCACAAGCATGTTTAAACTCAGTTACTGATGATTGACTTACTACCTCCACTGGAAGTTGGTTCCAAGCTTCCACTACTCTTTCTGTGAAGTAATACTTTCTAACGTTACTTCTGAATTTCCCTCCTGTCAGTTTGCGGTTTTGCCCCCATGTTTTTGACTTTTGCTTCCTTGTTGGACTAATTGAGCCATGCAAGGCCACTAGTCAGAAGTGATAGTATTATAGGTCCACATGAAATAGTCAGGGGAAGAGCTATGAAAAAATTCAAATGTAATTCCAGTTTAAACTGGTCTCTCTCCTGATATTTAGCTGACAGGTGTCTGGGTTCATACAACACACTGGACTGGCGATTATTTAGTGTGTGGATAATTTTGTCGGATAAATGTAGCCTGAGAATCTATTATGGGCCTGGCTGAAAACAGAATCTTTATGTGCTATTTGAAAATAAATAAAAACAAATATAAGTATAGTTCTCTCCAAGTTGGTTTATTTCATTATGATTAGCCACATTGTTCTAAAATATTCAGAGTGACCTGACTTAGGAAGTAATCAGTACTGCCAGGAATAGGGCAACGTATAGTACCAACCTGTGAGAAAGGCAGAGCCATGTTGCCACTCATGTGGTAAGCGATGTGAAGTTAGTATTATCATCTGAACTTTTCTCACTGTCTGCCGAAGGTTTTCTCCTTCCACCTGCAGTATCAAGCAGCAGTATCAAAGTTGCTAATCATTGTTGGGGGGGGGGGAAGGAACACTACCTTAAAACTAATAGCTCTAAAAAGGGACACTTTCTAGGTATCCCACTAGTCAGTTCAGCCTCTTTAAGCTCAGGAGTCATAAGTAACATGCTGGTTGGTATATCCTGGATAGTTGTGCAATAATATCAAGGATAAATGGAGTGGGGTGGGGGAGGGCGGTGACTGTATTTGAGCAGCCAAAACTACATTCCATATGCCATGAATGTGAACAAATGCCTCCCCCAGGACTTTGATATGACTTACTAAGTGTGCAAAGTAGCTTCTTTCCTAGGAGTTCCTGAGGAGCACCTGGAGATGTGCTGAGCTCCATTTCCCTGTTTGAGGACTCAGGTTCCAGCCTGACAATATAGTCTTCATTTTCTGCAAGGCAACAATAATCAAAATAAGGCTGGGATGCCTCCTTTCCTCACAGCTCATTGCATTCTTCCTGCCCTGCTATTACATGCTCTTAAATACTCACTCTGCATGCTGATTTCTGGGTGGCCTGTCAACTCCTCCTGGTTGTGGGGGATCCCCTCCATGTGCAGGAACAAAGAGTCTGTAGGGTTCTTTATATTCCCTTCTGACTTGCTGGCTGCATGATATAAAGAGACCTCAGCAGCACCTGTCGAGGCACACATCTCTCATCATAAATAGATCATGAAAAGATACAAATCTGGGTACAGGCACAGGATTATTGTAATAAAATAGTTGGTTTAACTTTTCCGAGCTTGGCCTGATTAGGGCGGGTATAAATTTAAAACAGAGAATTAAAATAATTTTGCACAATAAGGCTCTCACAGGCGTCTTTTTACAAAGTCACTCTATAGGAACATGTTTGGTGGTACACCTACCCACAATGCTACTTCTCTCATTCAAGAGGATAGCAGGATCATCCTTGGGTGTCTGTGGGGTGCCCCTGACTGTGGGAGCCTTTGTGGAATCACCATCATTGAAAACATCCATGTCAGGGGTCTGGGGAGAGCTATCCATGCGGCTGGCAGCCAGTGCGTTCTGATACTGTTGCCGAGTAATCTAGGAATCAAACAGAGGAATTGCCAGATAACTACCTAGTTCTGCAAATTCATTTCTCCAGTGTTTTTAACTTCTACTATATTTCTGCGTATTTTCCCCAATCTGGTGCCATTGAAGGGTGTTGTATGCCCAACAAACCTAGGGGGCTCTAGGCAACAGATTTGGAGAGATGTTCTGCTACCACATACAACCCCATCACTTTACATCCTGAGTGTAAGGGCTTTTTCACTTCACACATCTCCCTTTTCTTTTTCAATGACTAGAAAATTGCTGTAAAATTACACAACCCTGTTTCCATCAGAAGCCTGTCTCTTCAGATTTGGTGGTGGTGGTGGGGGCTCTATGTGCTTCTATTGTTGCCTTCAGGTTTATATTTCATATTTTCTACAAATCAGGCCTTAAATAAACTCCTTTGTCTCATCTTCCCAACTCTGATTCTTTTTCACCTCAACTCTGTGCAGTTCTCACCTGTGAAGATCTGCCCTTTTCTTATTTCATTTCATCATTTGTATTACACTTTTCGGCGGGAGGATGGGGGTGCCTTCAAGTCAGTTTTTGACTCCTGGCAATTGCCTGGACTAGTACTTGCTGTTTTCTTGGTATACTTTTCAGAAGTGGTTTGCCACTGCTTCCTTCCTAGGGCTGAGAGAGAATGACTGGTGCAAGGTCACCCAACCTAGGCTTTGTGCCTAAGGTGAGACTAGAACTCACAATATCCTGGTTTCTAGTCCACTGTCTTAACCACTACACCCTCTACACCCCTTCTTCCCTGCAACATTATTTATGGTTTACTATTCTGCTCCATAGGAATATGACTTTCCTCAACATATTTGCTTTCAAAGTTGCATTCATCACATTGTTTTTGTCTTTTTCTCACAGAATTTAAGCAGAGAGTAATCAAAATCCTTTTAGTTTTATTCCAAGGTTGTTGCATTCCAGGTCCAACACAACCTGAAATCATTATACCTTTCATTATTTGGAAGGAGCTCATTTTTGCTGTTGTTTAAAAGGCAAGAGAGTAAAAAAAGAAATGTATACATGCTAATGTCAGATAGAAAAATATAGTTAATTTCATGTGTTGAAATGTATAGCATGGCTGAAATGCTATACTGTTACAGAATACTTTTCTTAAAAATAAAATGTTATTTATAAAATAAGTGAGAATTTTTATCATGTGCTGGCCATTATGCCATGACATCTATGTTTAGTGATTTGGTAGAGGTTAGTCAAGTAAATTTATAGCACAGCTGGCAATAATGAGGAGTAAAATTGCATGCTCCCCACAACTACACTTTCCACAATTTTTAGGCTACACATTTGTACTCATCAGAAGCCAAAAGTTTACAAGGATGCCTTGCCTCTTCTAAAAGCTTGCTGGAAGCCAAAATTGTATGTGCTACTCTACTGATTTAACATTCTCCCACCCATTTTTCCTTTATCACTCAATTTTGTCTTGTCTCTTCACTTCAAACTCAAGTTAGTAAGTTCACCAGATTCACATTATCCCTGTGTTATGTCCAGCATGCTTGCTAATTAATTATGCAGTTAACAAACCTATTTTCACATGAAGTGCAATCTTGTATAGACATTTTCTTGGACATGATACATGGAGCAATCCTGGCATGAGGCTATTCATAATCCATGGCATAAAAGAACAATAAGGAGGGCACTTCTTTCAATTACTCAGTCCGGCAGGTACCTTGACAAACTGTACATCACACAGAATATGAACAGAGTAATCTGGAGTATATATGTTGTTGTTGCTGCCACTATGAAGTTGGGTGCTACTGCCTCCATAGTCATTACGTTCTCGAATTGGAGACTCAGAGCGGTTTAATCCACTGCAACGGGACGGGGATTGATTCACTAGAAATAAAGAAGAAGTGATGAACAACAGAAGAAACTCAATGCCTAAAATTTGGCTTCTATGAGCTAAGGGGAAGGACTGCTTAAGGTTCTCTTAATTGCTCTTAACACTGACAATTTCTCTGGAATGAACTCCACCCATAACAATTGGCTTTTCATTTTGCATAAACTTCCCCCCCAAAATCTGAATGTTTATGTGTCGAATTGTTCTTTTAGAATCTCCACAACAAAATGTTTTTGATTTGTCTTTTTGGAAGGAACTATTTTGATCCAGGTGGATAAATTCATTCAGAAATCTTTTTAATCTCTCTGTCATTATTGATGCAAAAATTTTATAATCTGCATTTAGTAATAATATAGGCCTATAGTTCTTTATCTGTGTCAAGTCTGAATCTTCTTTCGGAATTAAAGTGATATTAGCATCTATCCAGGTGTTTGGTATCTTAGCTGCTAACAAAACCTCATTGTAAAACTCTAACATTGACAAACTCAGCATATCCTGTAATTGTTTATATACTTCAGCTGGTAGTCCATCTGGTCCTGGGGTTTTATTATTTTTTTGTCTCTTTATCGCCTCGGTCAGCTCCATCGTTATTTTTTCATTTAACGTATTTTTAATATTTTCAGTCACTTTCGGTAATTTGGCTTTTTTCCAGGTATTACATTATCCTTTCCTCTGGGATTTTTTCTTTGTCATATAATTTTTCGTAGTATTCCTGAATTATTTTCTTTTTAATCTCATTTTGGAACTTAAGTTTCCTTTTCCATTTTGTAATTTGCTTATCAATCTCTTCTCTCTCTCTCTTTTTTCAATTGTTACAGTACAAAATGTTACAGTATGTTTCCTGGTTCCTACATGTTGTGCTTTCTGTTCAGACTCACAGAACAGGGACTTTGTAACAATGATCAGGGCTTGCAAGCAGGGGTGAAATGCTACCTGTTCGGGCCAGTTCGCCAGAACCGTTAGTAAAAAAATGCTGCCAGTTCGCTGAACCGGTGGTAAAAAAATGCTTTAAAAAAGTTTTTTTAAAAAGGTTCTGACGATTGCGCGATCGT
Source organism: Thermophis baileyi (assembly GCA_003457575.1). Lineage (NCBI taxonomy): Eukaryota > Metazoa > Chordata > Lepidosauria > Squamata > Dipsadidae > Thermophis > Thermophis baileyi. The sequence continues at coordinate 240,063 of QLTV01001469.1, forward strand.
CGGAACCTTTTTAAAAACTTTTTTAAAGCATTTTTTTTCTACCGGTTTCGGCGAATAGGTAGTTAAAAATGCTTTAAAAAAGTAAAAAAAAGAGGTTCCAACAATCACGCGGCACAGCTGATAGTCACAGCTGATCGTTGGAACCTTTTTCAAAAAACTTTTTAAAGCATTTTTTACTACCTATTCGCCGGAACCGGTAGTAAAAAATGCTTTTAAAAAGTTAAAAAAAAGGTTCCGACAATCGCGCGATCATTGGAACCTTTTTAAAAAACTTTTTAAAAGCATTTTTTACTACCGGTTCCGGCGAATAGGTAGTTAAAATGCTTTTAAAAAGTAAAAAAAAGGTTTCGATGATTGCGCCATCGTCGGAACCTTTTTTAAAAACTTTTTAAAAGCATTTTTTACTACCGGTTCCGGTGAATAGGTAGTTAAAATGCTTTAAAAAGTTTTTTAAAAAGGTTCCGACGATCAGCTGTGACTATCAGCTGTGCCGCACGATCGTCGGAACCTTTTTTTTTTTAACTTTTTAAAAGCATTTTTGCTACCTATTCGCCGGAACCGGTAGTAAAAAATGCTTTAAAAAAGTAAAAAAAAGGTTCCGACGATTACGCTATCTTCGGAACCTTTTAAAAAAACTTTTTAAAAGCATTTTTTACTACCGGTTCCAGCGAATAGGTAGTTAAAAATGCTTTAAAAAGTAAAAAAAAAAAAGGTTCCGGCGATTGCGCGATCGTCGGAACCTTTTTTAAAACTTTTTTAAAGCATTTTTTACTACCGGTTCCGGCGAATAGGTAGTTAAAATGCTTTTAAAAAGCATTTTTAAAAAAGGTTCCGACGATCAGCTGTGACTACCGTGTTTCCCCGAAAATAAGACAGGGGCTTATATTTTTTTGACCCCCGAAATATGGCCTTGGCCTTATTATCGGGGGGGGGCTTATTATTTTGGGGGTGCAGTAGGCGGCAAACGTGGGACTGGATGTCCCATCGCCGCCGCCTCCCCTCCCTGTTCTTGGCGCCGGCCGAGCGGCTGGCCTGCCGCCACCGCCTTGTGGAGCAGGTCGGCGTCTCGCGGTGGGGCGCAATTTTGGGGTGGCAGGTCGGGTGGGGCGGGGCCGCGAGACGTGCGTCCTACCTGGGACTTGTACCTCCGTTGCGTTCCCCGGTGTTGTGTCCACTGACCCTCCCCCGCCTCCGGCACTCGAGCGAAGCGGGAGGGAGAAGAAACTCTCGCGGGCTGCCTGAGGAGGGGAGCCTCGATGCCTGCCTCGCCGCCCCATCGCAGGCAGGAGCGCTTCAAAACGCTGGCAGAGGCAGAGCCCAGAGGAGCCGAGGCAGTCCCGCGGGGTGTGCATGCACCCGCCGGAGGCAGAGCCCAGAGGAGCCGAGCCAGTCCCGCCGAGCGTGCGCGCACCCACCTCTCGCTTGCTCTCTCTCCGAGGAACACGACGGAGCTACAAGTCCCAGGTAGGACGCGCGTCTCGCGCCCCGCCCCACCTCACCTGCCACCCCCAAATTGCGCCCCACCGTGAGACGCGCGTCTTACCTGACACTTGTAGCTCCGTTGCGTTCCTCGGTGTTGTGTCCACTGACCCTCCCCCGCCTCCGGCTCTCGAGCGAAGCGGGAGGGGGAAAGAAACACTTGAGGGCTGCCTGAGGAAGCCGAGCTGCCAGCAAAACTTCTAACCGGGCTCAGCGGCAGAAGCAGATGGGCACGCGCTTCCTTATCTCTTCCAAACACACCCCTCTCTCTCTCTGCAGGGGGGGGAAGAGTGCACTTAAGACACAGCACCAGGAGAAGGAACCCTTTAGCTGCACGCTGAACGCAAGAAATCTTTCTGCCCTTTCGCTCCAAGAGGCTGCGCAGGAGCGATGAGTCTCACAAAGACTCATTTCTGCCGGAGTTTGGAAGAGAGAAAGATTTCTTGCCTGCAGCGTGCAGCCCAAAGGTTCCTGCCAAGAGAGGGGGGGAGGGAAGGAAGGAGGAAAGGCAGGTACTTTGCCTCAGGCAGCCCGCGAGAGTTTCTTCCCCCTCCCGCTTCGCTCGAGAGCCGGAGGCGGGGAGTCAGTG
>QLTV01001469.1:248100-270641 GCA_003457575.1 Thermophis baileyi
GGTTTTCAACTTCCAGAATTCCTCAGCCAGCCATTTGGCTAACTTTGGAGACTGCTGATTTAAAGCGACAGCATTTGTTTTTCTTCTTTGACAAGCGATCTCCCGGCTGGACAGTGAGTCCTGATTTTTTCCTTCTAACACCTCTCTCTTTCTTTCTCTTTCTTTCTCCCTTCCCTTCCCTTCCCTTTCCCCTTCCCCCTCCCTCCCTCCCTCTTTCTTTCTTTCAGAGGAACCGGCAGGGAAAATAGGCTTTAAAAAGTTTTTTAAAAAACCAGGAAGTGATGATGTCAGGGCAGGTGGGTGGAGCTTCACGCTGCCATCCCGGTTCTCCGAACCAGCTGCTGCAATCGTTACCTACTCGCCCGAACCGGGCCGAACCGGGAGGATTTCACCCCTGGTTTAGGGTATTTTGCAAATAAGACCAGGTATTTCTTGTGTAGTAAACCAATCTTAAAAATAGCCTTGGCTTAACCAAAATCTACAGTTCTATCAACTATGTCATCAGAACTGTTGCTCTAAAACAGGGGTCTCCAACCTTGGCAACTTTAAGACTTGTGGACTTCTACTCCCTACTTCTACTATTGGGAGTTGAAGTCCACAAGTCTTAAAGTTGCCAAGGTTGGAGACCCCTGCTCTAAAACATGTATATCAGATTATATATTAAAGAATGTTTATGTTGCAAAACTACATGATAAGACTATCTACTGTAGCTGACCCACCCCATCCTGATTCATAATTCTGTTGTAGGAGGATTGGGGTGTCAAGAAATAGTGGACTTTATTTAACTTTTCTGGTAGAGCTGGCAATGCTTAGTAAAAATGGCCCTCTATACCACCTTATTAAAAAACGAAGTCAGGTAGGAGGTACATACACAGGAAAGATGATCCAGCCAGGCTGCTCATTTTACGCCCATCATTATCTGAAAAGACAGGGGGGAAATGGAAGGTGAATCCCCAATCAGACCTTTATTGTATCATCCCTGCTCTGAACAGGGAAAAGACACATTTTCAGGCATATAGAGGCAGAAGGTTAATATCAACTGGGGTTTTTTTTGGGAAGGGGGGTCCTTTCTTTTTTTTAAGTTTTATTGGATTTTTATTTTTAAATATACATCAATATTAATACATGAACAGTGTGGCCTCTGGGTATAATTCATTTTGATACAAACAGCAATGATAATAATAATAATAGTTGTTACATTAATCAAACTTATATAACTTAAGCCGCCCAGAGTCCTTCGGGAGTTGGGCGGCATAAATTTTATAAAATAAAATAAATAATAATCCTAGTATTTATATACATGATTGTTTTAGAGTAGTTATTCAATATTTCAATGTTCCATTTTAATGCCAATAATATTATTAAGCTTATATAGTAATACCATCTTTCAACCTCTAACCTTTCCATCTAATTATTACTTATATTCTATTATGTAAAAATTATATCTGCTAATATTCCCCCTATTTCTTATTTCTACCTATTCTAACTTCTAGTCAGGCCATCATTACTAATCTAATGTTAATACACTTGTATATATTAGACATAGTCCTTCATTATTTGGTTGTTTAAAGTCACAGTATGCCATTCAAGTACCAGTCATCCTATTATTTAAACATACCTAATAATACCATCTTTCAACCTCCAATCTTTCCATCTAACTATTGCTTTATATAAAGGTGTGTATTCTTATTTCTACCTCTATTCTAATTTTTAATCAGGCCATCATTATATTAGAAAAAAGAAAAAAAGTAATAATAATTGCTTTCTATCCATCATCTCTTGTCCTTTTTAATACTTCAATTCTTATTTGTTTTTTGGCTTGCCTCCCATACTCCTCTCTTGGATCTTTGTCTCTATCAGCATCTGTGTCTTCACCATTCAGTCTGAATATTTCTCCCATCTCTATCCTCCTAAGCTGCCAGGTCTCCAGAGTGTTCACCCAAACCCCTATCTCCCTTTCAAAAGTATCTTCCAGGTTATCCGATTCCATTTTTAAATCTCTTAAAAATACTTTTCCCTTGGTTTATTTCATCAGTCATTATTATCTTTATCATCTTCTCCTTCTCATCTTCTTGCTTTGTTTGCTGGTTTATCTGTTCTATCTTTTCCTCCATTCTTTCTGCTGTCTCCTCTTCTTTCCTGGGCTCTTTGATCTTCATTCATTATCAGTTGTAGCATATTTTCTATTTTCCCATTTATGTCTTGCATTAAGTTCTTTATCTCTCTGTGATTCTTTGTCATAGTACCCCTAATGCTTTGAAACATCAACGCCATTTCTCTTGAAATCTCATTCATTTCCCCGATAGAGCATCTTGTCTTATTTTAATAAGTCCCGCTCTTACTCAAGTCCAAAAACAATATATTCAAGTCCAATGTTGCTCCTCACAAAGTTCAATAATCATAGTTCTTTACATCTCAGGATTATTAATCAGTTCCATTTAAGTAGTCCAGGCAGCTTCCACAGTCAAAAGTCACTTTACTTTACTTAAGAGTCTTCCTTATTCTCACAATAGAGTCTCCATTTGTCATAAAGTAGATAGTTATAGAACAGTAAGTATCACTACAAACCTACAGATGAACGTTATTTATTTCTCATATCATAAATTTCTTTGCATCTCAGGATTATTAATCAATTCCATTTAAAGTAGTCCAGACAGCTTCCATAAATCAAAAGTCACTTTACTTTACTTAAGAGTCTTCCTTATTCTTACAATAGAGTCTCCAGTAATCATAAAGTAGATAGTTATAGAACAGTAAGTATCACCACAGTCCTCCAGATGAATGTTGTTTATTTCTCTTATGAAGAATTTTCCTAGTCTTGTAGGGGTATGGTATATTTTCCATTCACCAGTAGATGGCGCCCTCAGCTTAGGTTTCAGTGTTGTTTCAGGTCTGACAAGTTGATTAATTCAAATTTAGTTCAATTTATGGAAGCAAAGTCGGCTATTCAAGTAGATTCAAGGAGATGGTTCCAGCATTTTATAATGCCTTTCCAAAACAACGCCTACCCAGTTTAAAAATCCAATTTTCTATGTTTTAAAAGGTCTTTAGCTTTTCTCCCCTTAGTTCCTTTCTTTCGGGTCTAGGATTTTTTTCTCTATGGTTGTTTGCCGCTTTAAGAAATAGTTCTAAGAGTCTCTTTTCCTGGATTTTCCTCTTTTTTTTTTTCCTTTTAAGGTTAGGGTCTAAATAAAAAAGGAATCTTCTCATCCAGCTCCAGTCACTGTTCATCTACACCGCTCCTGCACATTTCTTTGTTGCCTCAGCTGTCCAGCTTAGTGGCAGCCATGATGGCTGCCTCTTCTCCTCGTCATGGATGAGGGAAGAAGCCCTGGGTCAAGCAGGAGAGTTGCTGCTCTCTGTGACCTGCAGGGTGCCCCTTTTCTTCACCACCCCATAAAGGGTGGCTTTAGCTCCTTTTGGAGCCCTCTAACGGGGAGAATTCAGCGCGGGAGCACGGAGACCCGCTCCTCACGTCCGATCTCGCCACGACGTCAGCCGGAAGTCCAGTTAATATCAACTGTTGCGTGCCTGGATCAGGCTCAAATGAATGGCTCAAATATTGTTATCATTTGGTTTTTCAAGACCTGCCTGCTTGTAAGTGGGAAAAAATTGCTTTATAAATCTCTTTCTTCCTAACATATGATTTTCTGTTAATGTTGCAATACTGCAATTTTGTGTAATATGAAACGAAGGCGTTCTGCTTAAAAATATTTTAGCCTTATCATTTTATCAATGTGTCTGTGACTCCTTCCAAAAGCTCAGGAGAAGGGATAGAAACCAAACAAATGAGGGCTGGAAAAAGTATAGTCCAGGAATCACATGCAATGTATTCCTGTACATTCATACCTGTATTCATTTTGCAGATGGGGCCAAAACACTAGGTACTTTTTTCAATTTATAAGAGTTTGAGAAGTGTTAGGCCTTGCAGATGCCTAAGGTACACATTTCACTCCTTAAAAACTTCTATACTTCCTCCTGATCCAGGCCCAGGGTCTACTACCACTTTTGGAGTTCATATTGCATCATGCAAAGTCTGGAGTAACTCTTCAGCCAACAGACGTTATGCTACATAGCTTTTTCTAGTCCTCCCCTACATTATGGAGTCTGTCTTCTTTTGCTTTTTTCTTATTTACCTTATATTTGCCTAAATGCTTAGTAAGTGAAAATCAAAATAAATTTGCAAGTTCCTGTATATTATATATTTAGGCTCATTTATTCTGAACATTTTAGGTTCTGTTTCTGTGACTTCTATCATTCTATTCTGTGCTTAATTTTAGATTTCTACCTGAACAGATGACAGTCATGATTGCTGGGACACCATAGTATGTGAAAGCACCATTTTCAAATCGCAATCCTTCTTTTCCCACTTCTACCTCCACTTTTCCCTAAAAAACAAAACAAAACAAAACAAAACAAACAAAACAAAGGCATGTAATCCAGCTGCATCAGTCATTTCTCTTCCAGGATATCTGATCACCCATTGAAAAAAGGAAAAAATATACATAATGTAACCCAAGAAAATGACTTCAGGTAAGAACAAGGCCAATTCATTCACAAATATTTGTAGGTGCTCCTTCATAAAAGAAAAAAAAACCTGAAATATGAATCAAAATAGCTGGGGAACATCAGAAAAGATATCTTGAAATGTTAGGTTGGGAATAAGAGTAGTAACAGAATTTAGAGAATCTATACTTGATTTAAAGTTGAAAGTACTCAATAATATAGCAGCTATGGAAATATCAAAGGGAAGGACAGTAGAACTAAAGATCCTAAGAAAAAATGAGCAATGTTAACCAATCCTATGGAAATTTATTAGGGAACCATTAAAACAATACCAGTCAAATTAAAACATAATCTTTCAGTCCCAGTTCCAAATTCATGGGACTCTAGTAACTCTTTAAATTTGAATGACTAGTTGGATAATATTTAAATTTTTAAAAAAATATGAATAATGTGTCCCAGTGATAGAAGAAAACATATTGTCAAACTTATTTGGATAAAACTTAGTCACTTCAAGCCAAATTTCTAAAAATTATTTTTCTCTTCTGAATTGTTCCTCTTTATTTTAAAGCTTGAAACAAATATGCTGTATATAAAATTGGAAACTCAGATCTGGACTTTTATTTGTAGGCCAACTACTTATTCTTTATTCTCTAATAAGACCTGTACAAGTTACCTGAGTGAACTTATAATTTGTAGAAAGATTTTCTCATGATCAGAACTGATGTATCTGTAGCCATCCATGAGAAATATCTAAAACAAATCCTTGGAACATGTCCTTTCCTATTTTTGGTACGAAAATTTCATATTTATATACACATTTATTTCCCATTTTTTAAAAATACTTATTAACCTTATAAATGCTTCCTATAGTAAACCTTCTGCCACACTCCTCCCAACGTCCAGTGAGGTTGCACAGGGCTGGCCTTCTTCAGGTCCCATCAGCCAGACAGTGTCGGCTGGCGGGCCCGCGGGGGAGGGCCTTCTCTGTAGCCGCTCCGACTCTGTGGAACCAACTTCCCCCTGAGATCCATACTACCCCCACCTTACTGGCTTTCCGTAAAGCCGTTAAGACCTGGCTGTTAAGACCAGGCCTGGGGCCAATAATGGATTGATTGGCCCATGTATGTTTGTGTGAATGTTTTATTTTAATATTGATGTATTTTTAAATTGTTTCTATTGTTGTCTTTTTTTATTTACTGTGAGCCGCCCAGAGTCCTTCGGGAGTTGGGCGGCATACAAATAACAATAACAATAACAATAACAATAATAATAATAATAAAAAACAATAAAGCTGATGTTGCAAATTTCTGTCACAATCTTGACAAACCTGTAAAATGAGCACAAAATAGTCAACTGGCCGGTTACGCTGGTAAAGATAGTGTTCAGGTGCTCGCTTGTTTTTGTGATCAAATTTCATCTCCTGGATGACATTGGGATGTTTGAGAAGCCGTAGCAGGATCTTCTCTGAGAGATGTGGCACCTTGAAAGGTTCCACCTCTGCAAAGGAAAAAAAGAGGAGGAAAGCAGTAACTATACTTTCTGTGCTTGGACAAGTCAGGAGAAAGGTAATCGGAGTAATATAATTTTTTTCAAATTAAAAAATACTAAGAATTTGAATTATACCGGTAGTAGTAAAACCAATACAAACTAAATTTAGAATAAGAGAATGGAAAGAAAGAATTAGCAGTGCAGGAAAAAAGAATGAAGAAAAAAGGAAGAATGCAGTAAAGAAAATATATATATATAAACAAGTGATTTCCAACCTTCATCAGACATATAATTTAATATCTTTCACCTCTTGTAAGATCAAACAGATATCTCTTCACCCAATATCTCATTCCTTATCTATAGGCAAATTTATAGAACATCAACTTTTCAATCCTACTATCAGCAGAAAGTCCATAAAGGGTTGCTAGAATATTGCAAAAAGGTCTTATAAGCCGAGGTGGTGCAGTGGTTAGAGTGCAGTACTGCAGGCTACTTCAGCTGACTGCTAGCTGCAGTTCGGCTGTTCAAATCTCACCCGCTCAAGGTTGACTCAGCCTTCCATCCTTCCGAGGTGGGTAAAATGAGGACCCAGATTGTTGGGGGCAATATGCTGACTCTGTGAACCGCTTAGAGAGGGCTGTAAAGCACTGTAAAGCGGTATATAAGTCTAAGTGCTATTGCTATTATAACCTTGATCAAATATACCAACTTTATATTACAGCCTTTACATCTAACAGTCTTAATTGTTAATTCAATCAAATATTGTCATAGGATTTATTTTCTCTTCAATTCTTCTTTATCCCAGATTTTTTTCACAGATTTTTTCAAAGTTTTAACAAGCCTCTTTTGTAGATCCAGTAAGAAAATATTTTCCAGCTCATTTTCTTCGTTTATCATTTTTCTTTTAATTTTTAAAACTTCAGCAAGTTTCTTTTGTATATCCAGTAAAACATCGTCTTCCAAATTATTTTCTTGGCCTATCATTTGTAGTTCCACTCTATACTTTTTCTGTCTTGTCACATAATTTCCCCCCCCCCAATCGGTCATTCCTTCATTAATATATGTTTAAACATATATCCACAGAAGGAGACATCATTACTGACAGTGTGGATATTGTAGTTGCTAACTTCTGGCTCAATTCTTCAAAGATTTCCTTTAATATTTCCAATGTCATAACATTTTGTATCATTTTTAAGTCACAGTATTAACTGACATTAATTCTCTTTAAAATCTTTAATCCCCTCTAGGGTCCAGTTTCTAAAATCATAACTTATCTTTTGTTATGACTTGCATTTGCCAGGATAGCCAAAATAAGTCTGTTTCCCATGAGAAGTAGTTTTATTTTTATAGCTAATTCCAAAACCTGAATCTTTATATGGAGCTTAATCAATTTATAATTTCCTTAGATCAAAATCTTATTCACCTTTTTGCTATTTATTTCAAATTCTTTAAGTTCTTAAGCTTGTCATTAGTTTTTCTTTTGTCCAGAGTTGAAAATAAACACACTTGATAAAGACTTTTCAAACTTGTTCTGAAGGTCTCTAATAACTTTAATCTAATGAATAAGCAATTTCTGTAAATGATTAGTAAATGATTAGAAAGTGAGCTTTGCAAACTTAGTGTTCTTTAAAACAGCTTCCAGGTTTATGGACCAGCAGGGAAGGGGAAGGGGAGAGAGGGATTGGTTCCACATGAGCAATGGGAGAGCAAGTGCGTGAAGCGCCATTTGAACAAATGGAGCTGTGCATGCGTGCCCATGGCTTCTGCAGCCCGGTTCTGATAGGCCCACAGCCCAATAGCTCCCACGGACCGGGAGCTGTGGACCGGGAGTTGGGGACTCCTGCTTTAAAAGGCTTTGCTATGGTTGCAAGCAAGATGGCTGATTCCATCATTTCCCAGCACTCAAACCCATGGAAAAAATGTTGTCCTGTGGTCTCTCTGTGAGAAGCAGCCATCCAAAGCATATGTGGGTGATCTCCTGTCATTTCCTTAATTGGAGAGGTGCCAAGGAAACAGTTTATTTCAGAGGTCTTCAAACTTGGCAACTTTAAGACTTGTGGACTTCAATTCCCAGAATTCTCCAGCCAGCTATGTTGAAGTCCACAAGTCTTAAAGTTGCCAAGTTTCAGGACCCCTGGTTTATTCACTGGTTCCTTAGCCTTTGCTACAATTGTCAGCTATGCTTTTGCAGAGGTGTCTTCAGGTCACCTTATCTTGCCCCAATGGAGAAAGACAGTAGTGAAAGAAAACGATGCCATTACACATCTCATCCACTCTACTCTAAATTAAACTGGCTGCTTAAAACATAAACCATAGAAGAATTGGATGACAAATCTTAAGATTAAAAAAAAACATGAATGTCATTCTGTTCTTAGAAAAGCATAATTCCAAGATACTCATGATACTTGCCAATAGCATGGGTATCAAACAATAAGTATCAAAGATGCAGCAAACATCCTAAGAAGAGCCAGATACCTGTAGCCATGAAGCGATGAGTGGCCAGTAGCAGCTGTGGAGTGATCTTTACTCTCATCTCACTATCTGAAAGCCTAAAGATGGAGAAATCATGAGGTTTCCTACCCCGATGGGGGATCCTTTCCTTTTTCCGATTGTCTGCTGAGGATTAAGAAAGTAAAAAATATAGTTATGCCTTTGAGAATTTAGAAAGGACTCAGTTGTATCTCAGTTCCTAACCTCATGGCAACATTTTGGGTGTGCTGGTCTTACATTGACACAGCTCCCTTATCTTAAATGAAAGACAGCAATTCTCTACAGCATTGAAAATATTATCAACTCTGTCCAACCCAAAGCTACAGACCCCTCCTTTTTTTGGGGGGGAGGCTTTATTAAAATACAAACTACAATACCTAAGCAAAAATTAAAATGTGAAGTGTAATACACTTCAAGGGTTACCAAGCTTATGCCAGAGATTAACAGGATAACAACTACAGACACAATATATAATATGTAATTTTAAAAAGAAAGTGAGTATGAGAAAAAGAAAATAGAATTTTCAAGCAAACTTGTCATATTTCCTTTCAAGCAAAGCTGCAGTCCTAAACATTTTTACTTTCAGTGTAATTTGTTTCTAAGTAAATATGTACAATCAGCATTACAGGTGCTATTTTTTTTCTTAACAAGAAAATAAATACCATGCCTTCTTAAACTTTTCTTTGTGTGTGCCTTCAAGTCAGGGTTAACTCCTGGAGGCAATGTGGAGAAATCCCTGCAGTTTTCTTGGCAAGGTTTTGGAAATGGTTTGCCACTGCCTCCTTTGTAGAGCTGAGAAAGTGTTACTGGCCCAAGGTCACCCAGTTTGATGTGACTGTAGAACTCAGTTTCCTGATTTATAGCTTTGTGCCTTAATTACTACACCAAACTAAAATCTAGTCAGTAAGATTGTTGCAGTCTCCAATCTTAATCATACACAATAACATCTCCCATTCTAGTTCCACCATCCAACATTAAAGGTATTTTTTCATAGTCCATTAATGCCCAAGGATTAGTCTTCCAGGAAAGGAGAAGGAATGAGATGAAGTGAAAGGTCTCATTCTGGAAGATGCTATTTTAAGGATCTGCATTTGTGCTAATGAGATATTAGTATCCAAGGATAGACATATACTTATCCCATTTCATTTAGATGGCCACTGAAACTGAGATGTATGGGATTCTGGTTTGTCATCAAAGCAATTGCTGCCTGATTCCCTAGCTGAAAGCTGCTACTACACAAGAAAAACCTCAACAAGAAAAGACTGGCAAGTTCTATATGGCCTAATTGGAGAATAAGAAAAAAGCTATGTTCAACAAGTAAGAATTGTGGAAAGGGAAATGAAGAGATTTTAGCAAGAATTGTATAATTGCTAGAAATAATAGCAAACAAAATTATAATTCCTGTGTTGTTATTTATCCCCCAAACCATTTGGGGTCTTCTTAGTGGGTCCCCTAATACTTACTATAGAGATCCGTCTCATCCAGAATCTCCGATTTGATTATCTCTTCAATCACATCCTCCAGAGTGACAATTCCCATCACCTCATAGAAAGGGTCTCCTTCCCCTTCATCATTCACTCTCTGTACAATTGCAAGGTGTGATTTACCTAGAAGGAAAGAATGAGAAGAAACAAATTGCGCAGGAGATATTGTGTTTAATGCCCACTGCACCCAAATAAAATAGGAAGTGGATTACTTGAGGATTCTGGGCCTTTGACTAATGTTCAAAGAAGTGGCCCCCTTTTGAAATGGAAATGAAAAGCAAAGTTATTCCAACCATCTGCTCCTCCATGTGAAGGAAACATAAGCAATCAAGTCTAAGTAATGCAAACGTAGACTTGATGTTGCTTCTTGAAATTCAGGAATATATGCTACTTTTCATACAGTGAGAAGTAAATTAAAGGAGATGTTATCTTGGGCCCTGGAGAAGAGAAGGGAGGGATTTATAATGACGGGAGAGAAAAGGGAAGAGGTAATGAAGCAGTTACTTTGGGATGGCACAAAATGTCCAATCAAGGATTGTGTCAGGTGTGCTTCCGTTCAAAATCCAGGAAAGAAAGACCCCAACTCCATAATGATAGAGAAGAGTACTTTTACTAGATGAGAACTGAATGCGACACAATGAAAGCAAGATCTGAGGCAAAACGCACGTAAAAGCATATAGAAATAATCCCAAATCCCTCCCCTCATAACCCGCCTGGCTAATCATCCAATCCTGGTGCCCCCCTGGTGTCGTGGGCTTCGAACGGAGCCTCCGCAGATGGCTGTTGACCTTGAGCAGGCTGTAAACATGTCCATCCAGCCTGGCCGTACGTGATGAGAACTCCCCTCCCTAAACCCCTTATCAGACACATGTAGAGACGTCTCCAGCACAGCTTCCCCCCACCTCCCAAATACCTAGCCTTCCCCCCTCCCTCCGTTTCTATGGCAGCCGAAGCAAGCAGGCAGCGTGGAGGCTGACAGATTGTATGCTCCCCAACAATGAATTCTACAGTACTTCCCACAATTTCACTAGCATCAAAAGTGTTATAAAATGGCCTAAATTTCAGAATATTTGCTAATATTCAAATCCTATGAGGGCAAGCATTTTAGATAACCAAGGTGATGTACTTAGATGCCGATACTTTCTGTATAAAAATATGTTTGTGAAACATCTGAAAACCTGACACTACCTTTAAAGACCATGAAACAAAGGCAACCTTGGTTTGATTTTCAATTTTCATTTTAAAAAAGTATGCCAAATTAGCTTGACTTTTTATTATGGTTCTCTCCCTACTAGGCCCTATTCCTAACTATATAATGGTAATAGCTGACCTTTATCATGTGCAAATCCTGCCAATGTACTAAATGTGGAATAACTTGTTAAGAAAGCAAACTGAACATTACTCAATTAGCACAATTAAAGCAAGCCACACAATACAGGATTGAACACTAGCTAAATCTCAGTTAGAATACCATGAATAGCTCTGATCACCATTTATAATTCTCTTTGAAGTGGCATTGTTGCGTAATTTTTTAAAAATGCTAATTCTTACACTTTCTGAAGTTAAGCACAGTGCACTTATTGGTTTTTCTTTCCAATGCTGCTCCACTTAAATTTCTTAGCCATTCTGATCATCTACTTTATGGTATTTAAAATACAGGTTTTACTAGATACTCATTCTACATAATGCTACTTAACAACAATGAGCGTTCTGTGCTTATTCCATCTGCTTATACAACTGGCTACCGTACCCATCATAGCTCTGAAAGAAGTATAATTTTTGTGTATCTGTTCCTTCTACCTTTTTTAGGCACACCATAGGCAGTATCTGAAAAACTGAAGTTTGGGGAAGACTGAAAACAAAAACTCCACGTATTTCAGCTACTCCAGTTTTAGTAGCTGATATTACAAGGTTCACAATAAAATTGTGAATGCTTATGACCCTGAACAACATCAATGAGTCTTAAGGATTTCCATATGGCTACTGAAGAATGGAGAAGCGTCAGGGGAGCGTGTAGTGTACCCCTGGAGATTAACAAAAGAAGGCAAATTCAAGACCAAATGTTCAACACCCCACTTTTCAAGAGGACAGCTGCTTTAGATTGCTGGCATCTGCCATATCCAGCTCAGCCGAATTACACTAGTATGAGTTAGGGATATATGGTGATATGTGGAGACACCAATGGCCATTCTCTTGAAAGTGATATTACTCTGATCCAGTATGTTCACAGACACAAAAAATACAAAATACTTTTCTGAGAAAGATGATGATTCTTCTGAATGCAATTACTCTGTGCAACGTAAATTGTGACAGTGCAACTATGTCTCGTTTCTTCTTCCCAGGATGAGTTTCATCACCAATTGCAGAACTAAATCCAAAACCACAATCTATCAAATTGACGAAGAAAAAAACCCATAGATTTTGTATAAATGATGTCTGGAAGCCCAGAAGTAGCTCTGGATTCTGAGTTTGCCATTTATTCATCCAACCCTATCTCATGAGAATTCTTGTCTGACTAAATGCCTGTCTTTCTCAATTTAGGTGAGCAATGCCCTTGCATATAACCTGTATCAGCAATCCCAAATCTCATTCTCTCCAGATGTTTTGGATTTTAATTCCTACAATTACCAACAAGAAAATGGTTACACTGACTATAGGATTATGGGAGTTAAGGACCATGCCATTCAATGTATGCAGAATTCCCGTTTACTGGTTCTCTATATGGAATCTACAAATCTAAATTAAACGTTAACACTGATAACATATGATGTGCTTTGTTGAATGACTCCAGACTTCTTCACAACCTCACTGAAACTCTCTTTATAGTTATTGCTTGCAATTTCTTGCTTGTTTTTTTCTTGCCTCCATATTAACAAATTAGACACCATTCAGTGCCATGTCTGAATAGGGTATCGAAGTTGTAAAGACTGCATTAATTGTCCTATAATAATTTTGCTACTGAAGACAGGTTTACAACAGATATTAGGACAAGAAATAACAGATTTCATCTTGCAGATGAGTCAAAGCTTCATGCTGTAGCACATGCTTTATGCACAAGACTCAGATCTGATCCGCAGAGTAACCAGATAGGACTGGAAAAGACTAAGGCCATGCCTTAGGCCTGGGGAACTACTGCCAGTTAGCACTGGACAATCTTTTTCAACCTGGTATCCTCTAGTTATGTTGGACTTTAAAACATAGCATTTCTGAGTCAGTATGGATCAGACTTAACTATTATAATCAGACTTATAATAGCTCCACATGCTCATACCAAGTGTGTCCTGCAACATTCCTAACACTTTGCTGGAATAGGAAAATTATGCCTCATTTCTCCTTTAGAATTGAAGGTAAAGAAATAAGACTCCAATTTCAGCTCACGGTTTCTCTGTACTGAATAGAAATGCATAAAGTTGTAAGCAGAAAGATTGACAACAGCACATCAGTTCATATAAACAGTGGAACAAATTGGGAAAAATGCTATTAGAGTTTCAGGAGAAAATTCCTTAGTGTATATGGTAACTTATTTGGAAAACCTTTTGGATAACTCCAGTGATTTACAATGAGCCATATGTGATAAGAGCATAAACGGGAACACACCCACACATATATACACACAGACACATTGCTGTGCTGTTCCAAGAATTCAGCCACAACATCCAGGCTACAGAAAGAGGGCAGACCAGTGCAGGAGGGGGCACAGTGGGATCCCAGGGTACCTCGCAAGCAGGGTGCACAGGGAGTAGAGAGGCATGTGATGCTGGCAGGAGGCGAGTGGCTGGGGCCCCGGGCCCTCACCCTTCTTGAACTCCTCGAGCAGCGTATCTAGGCGGGTGTCATGGAAAACACAGTGCAGCGGGCGGTGATAGAAGCGAGTAACTGTCTGCAGTGGTGTGCAGTCATCAGGATCCACGAAAGCCAAATCCTTGACAAACAGCAAGTCGACAATGTTGTCTCGTCGCTCACCTTCATATACAGGGATGCGGGTATAGCCTGAGCGAAGAATCTCAGAAACGGTAGTGAAGTCAAGTATGGCATCAGAGTGCAACATAAAGCAATCATTCAGAGGCGTCAAGATGTCCTCAACTACCTTGGTGCGTAACTCCAGCGCACCCTGGACCATGGCTAGCTCCTCACTCACAAGATCACCATGGGGGTCAGCAGCCCGCAGGGTCTCCAGCAGGTGCTCCCTTGTGGAGAAGGTGCTCAGCTCTTGATGCAAAGCCCAATCCAGCAAACGGCTGAGTGGATAGCATATGGGGAAGGTGGCGGCCATAAGCAGGCGGGTGAGAAAGAGTGTGTGTGCAGCAATGGCTAACCCGTGGCGGGAACAAATGGAGTAGGGCAACACCTCACCTCCCAAGAAGACGACACCGGTGCAGAGCAGCACAGGCAGCCACGGCACACTTTGGCTCTCTTCGGGCAGGGAAATGTGACTGGCTTGCAGGGCAGCGCATAACCAGCCGGCCAGCGTGGCGTTGGCACCCGCCTGTCCGAGCAACAGAGTGCACAGTAGGTAAGTGCCGCTTCCGCCTCGGCCGCGCGCAGCCTCCACCTTGCGCGCCTGGTCCCTCTCTGCAGCCGAGCCACTGTTGCGCAGTACCCGCAGCTCCATCGGATCGAGGGACAGCACGGCCAAGCGGAGGCCACTGAACAGTGCCGACAGAGCTAGCAGGATTAGTGCGCCCAGAGCCCGCAACCAGCCGGCGGTGGGCAACGGAATCAGCCATGCGGCCAAGGCCGGCGCCGGCGCTTCCACTTGCAGCACGAAGCCCCCCGGCGCGCCGTGCAGTTGCCAGGCTCGTCCATCCCAAGTGCAGAGCCCGAACCGACGCCCTTTAGGCCCGGCGCCGGGCTCACCCTTTCGCGGTTCCCGCACTCTCACCTCGGCTAAAGCCGAGCCGGCCGAGCCTCCGGGCAAAAGCGGGCCCAGCACTTCCACGTCCGAAGCCGAGGCGCTGCGTTCGGAGCAGCGCTCCACCTTGGTTGGCTCCTCCACGAAGACGACGCGGCGCTTGACCACCTCGCTCGCGCTGCTGCCGTTACTGGCGGCGCTCCCTTCGGCCGGCGGCTGGAAGTAGAGACGCAACAAGAAGCGGGAACCCTCAGCCACCCGCAGCGCTCCCCCTTCGAGCCACACGCGTCCGGGCGCCGTATCCTCTGGCCGCAGCCCCAGTAGCCACGCCGCTCCGCCAGGGGGCCTGGGCGACAAGGAAAAGAACAGAAGCAGAACCGCGCCTCGGCTCCGACCCCAGCAGCCGGCGTTCCTGCGCTCCAGCCCGCGGCCCAAAGCTGCTGCCGCCTGCCCCACCATCCTCAGCAGCCAAGGCGAAAGACGGGGCTTCGAGGAGCAGGCGCCGGCCGCACGTGACTCTCTCGAGGCGCTGGGGGCGGCCGCTGGACCACGTGTGTATGGGGCGAGCCTGCCAGCCCCTTGGCTTTCCTCAGAGGGTCGGGGGCGCCCCATTTACCCGCACGGTGGACGGCTAGCATGCTGCAAAGATGGCCCCGGATGTTATCGGTCGCAGAGTTGGACTTCTCTTCAATGTGGAGCCCACCCACGTTCCCTGTTTCCATTTCCCTGCGAAATCGGTGGGTCTCTGTTAACAGCGTCTTGGTCCCAGGGGTCCCTGTGCCCAGCTGTGATTATTTGGGGCAGGCAGCGAGCAGGGATGCATTGTGAAGTGCAGTGAAAACGCGCAGTCCTTAATGCGTCCTTGACCTGCTTGTCTGGGCAACCTGCCATATCTTCCTACTCTTTAAATATTGATATATGTAGAGCACATTAGGATTCTGGTACAGTGAGGGGGGTTAATGGAAATTTGCTTCCACCGAGAAGAGAAAATAAAATTAGAAAGGCGGGAAATCATAATACACTGGAATAATACTTAACGTGTCAAATCGTGAAGATCCAGAAAGATGCAGCCAAACAATAGGACTGAATGAAAAACTAGCTGTATCAACAGATCTGATTGATGAGTTTTTATTAGCCTAATGTATACAGTAATTGCACTAGGATTGTTATTTTTTTTCTTCCTGATTAATCTCCTTTAATGGCAAGCTAATAAAACAATTTGCTTTTTTCTTCTTTTCTACTTGTATAAATATTTGTACTTTGTATTAATTTTGAAATATCTATTTGAAAATGAAAAAACAAATGTATACTATAGAAAACAGGCATTAGAATATAATAAATTTATATTGATTGAGTATATTGGACTGCTATCATTCAAGGCAATGTTGCTTAAATGTTCTTCAGTCATACACCACAGAAGAAGCATAAGGAAAATGCAAGAACTGCCAATGAAACAAATGCCATCTTCCATATGTTTTTGTCTGTAAGAATATGGGAGTTTATCTTGGGGGAGCATTTCAGTTTGCATTTATACAGTATATGCTTTCTCTTTTTTAAAACTAAATTTTGCACCAGAAAATTTAATCCAGATTAAAGTTTTTATTTAACACTTAATTTTTTATGTTCCCCATGCCATAATAGCAACTCTTAAGTACAAACTTGATGATCAAAATTTTCTTTAACAAAATTTGTCATTAAGAAACATTTCCAGCCCTTTTTTTAAGTATCCATTGTTCCATTTCCTATTTGCACTTTTCAGGTTGCATGTCTTCCATTCAGCATCAACCGGGCAGACTGGTAGCCAGTAACTATGCTTGCAACCTGTTTACTTGTCAGTTTGCTGTTAGTACTTACATTATTATTTATGTTATTACTTACACTTCAGTGACTTATTTTTCAGCTAGTGGTCTGTTCTTGAGAGCCAGCTGACAGTGCACAGCTCAGGTGGGGACTGAAGCAGTGGATGGGTTCTGAAGTGTGAATGCAGACAAACTGGCAGGCCACCTGGTGAATCTCCATGAGTGATGGATAGTCCATGGACCATCGTTTGAGACTCACCAATGAAAAGCATAGCCAGACCCTGTTGTTTGAAAGGGGATAGTGTCCTGTATTGTAATTTTGGTCATTACCATGAGTGAATCTTAACTTTGCAGCCTCTCCCAACCTGACATTCTCCTGTTGTTGGGAGCTTTCAACTTCTAGAATTCCAAGACTACCTGGAAATTCTAGGACTTGTAATCCCAACAAAATTAGAAGATGCCTGGCTGGGGGGGAAAGCCAACAGAGTAATGGTCATCTGATGGGAGTCAAGATTTAAAAGGACAGCCTAATTTTGCAATCTTGTTTTCTTAGAACTCTGAAGGGCCTCCTTTTAGCATGTTGAATACTGCCCCCCTGATATATATATTTTTTAATTATTTATTTTAAACTCAGTGTTTTGGTTGTGGGGTCTTGAATCAAATCTGTGTTAGGGATCCCTTCCTATTGGTGCCAGTTGAAGAGCATTATGCCTTTCGTACTGATCTCTGGTAAGAAAAAAGAAAAAGGAAACATCACATCTGCATATATAATAGCAACATCTGGATCAGGGAGTGAAGCTGGGTAATTGTATGTAATTGGACATTGTCTTCCTTTATGTGTATATGTAAGGAACACAGTAGAATCAATAGGTAAAATTTGCATAATAAGGAAAAAACTTGGACATTTTAATAGAATCTTCTGGAATGTAGATACCTATGTCTTTATATGGATGTACAGTCCAACATCAGGGATCATCTTTGTTCCAGAAGAGTAGCCTTTTTTCTTACCAATACTCTCTAGTTACTTAACAGTATCAGAAAATAAAGCAAATATTGCAAATACTGTTGGGTGTCCCAATATTTAAATCTAATGTTAAGTCTTATCCATGTATCCATGCTACTTGCAAAATTTGCAAACATAAAACCTCCTTATCCCATATATCCTCACTTCTCCATGTTGTTGTTTTTTTCAAAAATTGAAAATTAATTGGGGTTAATTTTCAGACTTTCTAAAAACACTTGGCATTTCCTTCATTTTAAAGTACACAGTCAAATGATTTAAACCAAAATTTTGTCCATATATTTGAATGTGAAGCTTTTAGAGTAGCTTCACAAAAAGCCTTCCTAGATATAAAATCTTTCTATGGTGGTAAGAATATAGTTTACTAATAGCACAACCAGCCTTAACCCTTTTCTTTGGCCTAGAAAATGGAAGAAATGCCAAATGGTTTTAGAAAGTATGCAGACTATGTCAAAATCACATTCGTTGCTAATTCCTTTTATTTTAATCTCTATTTTTCACAGATTCAAGTATATGAGTTCAGATGACATAGGCAACTAGCACATAGCACCTGAGGATTTGAAGAATTTGATTGAAAGAAACAGTGCAAAACTGTACTTTGAGGGAGAGGTTTCTCTCTTTTAATTCAAACTACCAATAAAATACAGCAAAAAAAACCAACAACAACCAGTTTCATTTCTTCAGCTTTGCAGACATGATTGTTCTGTATATTAGCTCCCTCCCATTCAGATAGAGTGTTTCAAACCTGCACATTAAAACATACAATTTTTCTGAACTTCCAATTTTAAGCTCTAGTCTATGCACTTAATAGGTGTAAGTGTACTCTTCTAATTTTATCCTACTTTTAACTGCTTCTCATAATTCTAGAATTAAGAAAAGATTTATAGGTATTAGTGGCAAATTTTCTTTTTCTTCTCTCAGTTGGATGAACTGGTGGCTAGCCTTGTATAGCTGGTGATTTCTTTGACTAGTAAAATCTTTGATCTTTTCTTTCATCTTTTTTAACCCCATGGAAGAGTCTTTATAACGAGTAGATAAGACCCTTCAATGATTCTCTTTGGCACTTTTTCCTGAAAACATACACTCAAAGCTTAGTCGAAATCAGACTACTCACAAACTAGCAAGGGTCTAATATATTTTAGAATATTTTTTCTCTACTACCTTAAGTTCATTTTAGCTGTCTGTTATCACCTCCTTTCCGGGCTTGTTCTTCCTAAAGTCTTCCTGGCTATTTTTTTATATCTTCTGTTTTATCCGTTTATATTTTCCATCTCTCCTATGAAAAATATTTGCTATCTGAATCTTAAATACCACCACTCTCAATACCATGGTAGTAAACTGAGTACAAACTATTTTGTTTGAGTATCTGTATGAAACATATGATGCTGTGTCTGAGACCAATCTTGTTAATGCGGCTACATCAACTATACTGTATGATTTTGACAACCATGCTATAGTTGGCATTCACTAGCTGTAAACATATTTAGGTACAATCATCCTAGTTGTCATGGTCAACAATGCATATCTATTGACTTGGAATAAGAACAGCTGTCTTTCAACACACCTGGAGGATACCCCATTGGGAATTATTGGTGCTGGAAAACAGGATGAATATATGATATGAATATACCACACATCATATTTCAAAATTTGAAGCATAGACTCTGCATGTGTAAAAAAGATGTGCAATAATAAATCTATAATTAAACATACTTTCAGCATAAAGAGATATTTTCAAAATATTTGAGTAGCTAATATACTGTAATATACTGGTCATCTTAGAGCAAAACTATAATTTGAACACCAACAAAGAGCAAATAGTTTTGTGGGGGAATTTGGCAAGGGAGGTCAAAGGGAGGCAGCTAAAAACTCTTATGTGTCATTTTCTGTGGGAAGCCAGCAATCTTGGATACCGAAAGGTTTTTCCATGGGTTTTAGAAAAATGAAAAGCTTTTACAAAATTGAATGGAGGGTGTTCCTCTTCTGTTCATCAGAGATCATGGAGATAGAGAAAAATGCTCTCATGAACTATCAAGGATATGTTGCCTTTATTTTTGTTCTTGAAGATGACAAGAATTACACATGTTGCAAGTCAAGGAAGAACATGTTGCAACTCCTGGAAGAAAAAGTGAAGGAGATCAAGCAAATCTGTCAGCCTACTCTTAGGGAAATACAATCACACACAATTCTAAAAAAGGGGGGGGGAATAGGTGTAGAAAAGCAATGTGGATACACTGAGTATTCAACTGAGCTAAGAGTTCAAAAGGACATGTACAGGAAATGGAAGATGGATGTAATTACCAAGGATGCATACCAGCAAGTAGTAACTAATACCTGCATAATATCAAAAAGGTTAAAATACAGAAGGAACATAGGCTTGCAAGGGAAGCTAAATGCAAAAAAGAAAGCTTTGTGGGATATGTTAGCTGAGGAGGGGGAAAAAGGAGAGGATGGGTCTGCTGCTTGAGATGACGGTAGAATGATAACAAATGGTAGAGTGGGGCAGAGATTTTCTACTCCTTTGGTCTTCTTCCCAAAGGAGAACTGAATTTAAATGAAGCTAAGCAGAATATCTGATACAAAGAGAGAATGGTGGTCCAAGATAACAAAAGAGATAATTAGGAACAACTGGCTACTTTCAGTCTCCAGGATCAATCAATTACCATACATGTGACACTTTTGAATGTATGTCATCTCAGAGCTCCATTCTATGATCTTTAGAAATCATGAAGGATGGATGTAGTGCCAGAAGATTGGAGAAGGGAGAATAATGTCCTATATTGAAAAATGAGAGGAGTGGAAAAGGAACCTGGTAATTATAGATTGGCTAGATTAATGCTGATAACAGCAAAATTGTAGAATAGATTACCAGGCAGTGAGTTTGTGAGCATTTAGATTAGAATGTATTATTTGCAAGAAGTTAGTAAAGGTTAATCAAGAACAACTCATGGCAAACACTTTGCAAACCACTTTTCTGGCCACTTTTATAACCAAATGGAATGAGATGAACTCTATCTATCTATCTATCTATCTATCTATCTATCTATCTATCTATCTATCTATCTATCTATCTATCTATCTATCTATCCATCCATCCATCCATCCATCCATCCATCCATCCATCCATCTTAAATTTAGCAAAACAGATGACAAAGTCTTCATGTGTTTCTAGCACAGAAGATAGCAAAATGTGAACTAAACTGTGTTGCTACCAGATTGATACAGAACTGGTGGAAAGGTTTATAATAAATATATGTTAGTGGCTCTGTATCAGTAATGGGAGGCGCAGTCAAGTGGCACGCTGCAGGCTTCCATTCTAGTCCTTTTACTAGAACTGTATTAATGGAAAAATTGAAATTATTTTATGTATAACTTGGATGAGGAGTTAGACAATATGTTTATCAAAATTGGTGGATGAAGATTGTGGTGAGGTTGTTACAGACATACCAAGGAGAATACCAAAGTGTCCAGAGGAGAACAATCAATGTGAAGTCTGCAAAAAGAAAGATAATGAGAAATGCTTGGACATATTGAGTATGGTTAGTTTGGATAAGAAAAGAGTACAAAGGAAAAATAGACTTGAGAGATGTCTTCAAGTATTAGAAGGTCTTTCATGTACAAGGTGGGACAGACTTTTTCATTGTGATTCCAAAAGTAAGACAACAAACCACGGATTGAAATTACAAGGAAGTTGATTCCAATTGGATAGTTTCCTAACAATAAAGACTGTTCAAGAATGAACAGATGACTTTTTTCAGCACAGGCTGGGAGACCTTATGTTGAGGATATTGTAATATGGGTTCCTAGACAGGTAGGAGGATAAACTACATGTTCTGTAATCCCTTCCAACATTCAGTGATTTTATTATTTCAAACCAGTAATCTTGCTGCAAAGCTAGTCTACTTGTCCTGTAATATAGAACCAGTTTGGAGTTGTTTTATGATTAACACGAACCTTGGCTCTCACAAAGGAAAGAGGCTCAACACTTAGTTTTAATAATTAAAGAAGGGGGAAAAAAAATATTTGCAGGCGCCTTTCTATCCAATCTATAACTCTACTTCTTAGTGTTTAGTATGTAGCAGTATCAAGTCAATTTTGGTTGATCTAAAAAAGCTATTTAAACTTAGACATGATTAGTATTTTGACAGGAGGCCCTAGGAAATCCTAGGATTGTCAACTAGACTGGTATTTTAAGAAGAAAATAGAAAATATACTACTTCCACATTGCTGCCAAGTGTATGTTGGTATGTTGCTGCCAAGGTGTCGAATGTTCCCTAAGCCACAGAAGCTCATGGACTGACTTTGAGACAATCACTTTCAGTCCAAATTACCTCAGAAGATTGTTGCTGTGGGGAAGAATTGAAACACCATATTGAGCTCCTGAAGAAAAGGCAGGATATACAGTAAGTCTAACAAATAAGCCTATCTATGAAACTATCAGGAGCTGAAATTGATTCAAGTGAGTAGTGCAGACAAACATTACATACGTGAAAGTGCTGGCCTGGACAATTTCTAGTTTAAATGAAATTCTCCATTATCTCTACAATTATATTCATAAGGAAAATGTTAGATAGTGGGTAGAGATGACAGGAGACAGACTTCCAAAGCAGCTCTTTATTTCAGCTCTTGTGTAAGCAACCAGCAAAGAGCAGTCTGACAGCTTGCCCTTTTATAGGGAGCTGTCAGACAGACCAGCCAATAGCGTTTGAGCTTTTTCCCGCTCAAACGCTGGACCTGGTTGGAACCATGCAACACAGTTGAGACAGTTAGAACATAACACCCCTCCCCTCCTGGATGGAGCTGTCCAGCATACGTAATCACGCAGGTAGGCGGGGCGTTATGAAGCCCTACTAGACCTGCGCAATTCAGATGGCGGTGAGGCAGCGGACTGTGCGGCCAGG